>SEYY01000968.1:0-27710 GCA_009176605.1 Armadillidium nasatum
CACTTCCTTTTCTTTTACACCTCCGTCACACCCTCATCCCCACAAACATTCCTTGCACTTTCTACCAACGATTCCCTAACTTTCTTCATTCCTCCTCCACAGCCCCAACTGCGCTCCCTTTTACCTTTCCCCGTCTTAAACTAATCTCTCTTCTAAAATGATCCCCCACTCCCTTCAATCTCTCCACTTTTACAATCTCTACCACTCTATTCGTACCCCCAATTTTCTTCCAACCTCCCCTTACTCTAATTTTAGCAAGTACCAAATAATGGACAGATATCCCTCTAGGAGCTCCTCTAAACACATTCACATTTAATAATCTCTCTCTTATTCTTTTTTTAATACATATGAAATCTATTAGACCCTCTTCGTCATTTACCCCACTAACCCAAATCAACTTGTGTTTCAACTTTTTATTAAACAAAGAATTCCCTATTAATAATCTATTTGCCACGCATACTTCTACTAGATTCTCTTCATTTGTATTTCTGTCCCCACCTCAAACGGGAAGACTACCCCTCCTTCCCAATCCTCCTATTTAAATCCCCTAATAGGCACACATTTCCACTCGCCTCAAAACTACTCAAGCAGTTGCTCAGTTTCTCCCAAAATACTCTTCTTTATTCCTCCTTTGCTCCATTCACCGGCTCGTATGCACATACAAACACCCAATCCTCTCTCTATTAAACCTTAACTTTATCCATATAACTCTTGAAGATATTCTTTCATACTTTCTCATACATTCCCACCATATTTGACTCATCACTATAGCCCTAGCTCTCTCTCTCTCCAACAGCTGATTTTTTTTTTTTTTTTTTTTTTTTTTTTACAGAACGCCACCATTCACGGGCAGAGCCCTTTTCAAGGAGGGGGCACACACACAGGGACAAAACTCATTCAAACACACACACACCTATCGCACAGCCCTCAGGTGGGCGCAGACGGAAGTCTTAAAGAGTGGAAGATTAAAAACAGGAGGAAAAATAGAAGATGGTAGAGAATTCCACAGAATAGAGGCGGCTGGAAAGGAGGTACCACAACGGGCTATCCTGGGATTTCCTACGTCCACACAAAATTGATGCGAAAGCAGGGTACCCCTTGTGCAACGAGGACGACGCAACGGTGGAGGAATGCGAGAGGCCAATTCCCTCGAGCACCTGCCATTGTAGTACCTGTAGAAAAGAGATAGCGCGCCAACGTCACGTCGCAGAGACAGAGGGTCAAGAGAGTTTGAAAGTAGGGGACAGTTTATTAATCTTTTAGCTTTTGACTCAACCCTATCCAGAAGAGAGGAGGAGCCGGAGCCCCCCCAAATGTGAGAACAGTACTCCATACAAGGACGAATATGACCCTTATATATTTGGAGTAACTACTCAGAAGAAAAAAATTCACGCAATCTGAATCAGCTGAGTTTACGAGGTTCCATGCAATACTTGCAACAAAGTTTACTTTGGGGAGACTTTGAAGTCACTCCCCTTTCGTATTTCTCAGCATCAAGCGGATGTTAGACGCTTCACTGTTAGGAATTCTTTATTTAACCATATTACGGAACATTACTCCATAGCATGTAATAGGACCTCTTTTATATTTTCGTCTAAATCAAAGAATAGAAACAGATTAGTAGAGTCTATTTTATAAAATATAAAGATAATTTAAATTTCAAAAAATATTAAAAATGATATATATATATATATATATATATATATATATATATATATATATATATATATATATATATATATATATATATATATATATATATATATACAAAACGGATAATTTTAGACAATAAAAATAAACAACTATCGCTTAAGATAGACCAATTATCTAAGAAAAAATTTGTTACCAGCTAAAGGGTTATGTTTCAGGGTAATTGGGGACATGTTAGGGGTTTTGAACTGGGAAAGGTTTCAACGATTATCATGAGCTTTATCTTACAAGGTTGATTAAAAACATAGAAACTGTACAAAATATGAGGTCGGTTACCAGAAATCGAAGACGAGCCATAAGCCTTCGTGTGTCACGAGACTTATTTCGGTAGGAAGCGTCATTTGCTCTGTGGTCAACATTCAGTGTTGGTTCAAGTTAGTTAGGGTCAAACTTACAAAGTTTCAAAGAGGGAAAATTGTTGATTCCGTTTCCATATCCAATGTCATGAGCCCACATAAACTGTTCTTCCGGAAAAAAACATCATTCGATAAACACCAGCCTGGACGTAACTCGTAAGTTAAAATTGGGTGACGGAGACAGAGGAGCAATGCGGAGAATTGTAACGAAAAATAAGAAAACAGCTTCAAAAGTTAATGCTAATCTTGCAAACAATGTTAACACAAAAACAGCGAGGAGGAAACTCGATAGGCTGAATATTCATTAATATCCGAAACTGGAGTAATTTGTGCAATACTCATAAGGATTAGACTGGCCAACTAATGGAATACGGTCCTTTCTTCTGATGAATCAACCTTTACACTGTTTCCATACTCCGACAGAGTCAAAGTGTGGAGAACAGCACTCAATGAATATGATCTGATCTGTCTTATACCATATGTGAAGCACGGAGAAGGCTCTGTCATGGATTGGACAGACATATCAATGCATTCTGAAAACCCAATTATCACCATGCAGGATAATGTACTGCCAAGATTTTTTTAACGGTGGCGCCAGTTTTTAAGATAAAGATTCAATTTTTCATAAAGGTTTATATTGTCAAGTCGTGGTTTGACGAACATGCAGATGAGGTTTCATGTAACAATGGAAGACTTCTCATTGTTACTGGAAATGAGCTTCACGCATATGCAATATCAAATAAGTAATATAAATCATGAAAAGAAGAGAATTAAATCAATTCGTTTGATTAATAAAATAAAATTGGAAATTTAAGTTTAATGTTTCAAATAATGGTACACTAGTTAAGGAAATTAAGTATTTAAGCAGACAGGAACTTAGACTAAATTTCTGACCTATAATAGTTTTACCATAGTATAAGTATTACTTAGTAGGACAAACATATAGGATATTTGTTTGCAGATTTTCATGACCTTGAAAAATGTTGTAGCTTTAGCTCCGCCTACTTTGATGCAAAAAGATTATTTTCTTCACTGATACATATGACGTATAAGTGACGTCATAAAACCTATTGCCTCTTATTATTACTATTTATATATATATATATATATATATATATATATATATATTATATATATTATATATATATATATATATATATATATATATATATATATATATATATATATATATATATATATATATATATATATATATATATATATATATATATATACGGTATATATATCGAAAATGGGAAATTCGAAACTGATAATCTGGTACAAAGTTTTTAAATTTGGCACCACTGTTTTTGTTTATTTAAAAATGGCAAAGAAACCTGCTTCGTGATTGGTCATGAAAACAAAAACTATCTGTTATTGGAGTCGGGCTACCTAATGACGTAAAAAAATAATTAATATTTTATTTCAAAAATAAGCATTATTTTACATGTTATTTCAACAAAAAAGATTTAATTAGATTTTAAATGATTAAAAAAAATACAATTTGCTTCATGAGGGTGTTTATTAAAAAAAAAAAAAAATAGGCATTCACAAAAAGTGCATCACTGTCAATCAGAAAATTATAACATTTATTAATCCTACTAAGTAATACTTATACTATGGTTTTACATAGAAGCTAAACAGAAGAACGTAATAATTGTTTTTTATCCTAATAAAAAGGATAAGAGAATAGTACAAAAGGAATTATTAAAAGAATTCCAAGATAATTAGAAAGGAGTAATAATTTGCGGGAATACATGATAGTTAAGAATACTGAAATAATAAAAAGAGTAATGTAATAATAGGAATACAAGAATTCCAAGAGATTTTATAATAAAATGATTTATAAATTAAAAAACTAAAAGCATCTACTGAAGATTTATTTTAAAAATTAAAAGAAGACTGAGAATTTTATAGAATCAAAATAGGAGCACGAAAATTCCTTGTGATGATTACACAAAGCATATTTAAAGAAATAAATATTTAAATAAATATATTAAAGCATATTTAACATTAAAGCATATTTAAAGAAATCGAAGCGTGTATGATACCTATATGAGTAAAGGAAATAAAGGATTTGTGATTAGATAATAATTATAACACTTAGGCATAATTTTGATAATAAAGAATTACTGAATTGTCATAATTGTTCTTATTCTCCATTAAGTTTTGTGAAACAGGTATTCCCTAGTTCTCATAATCGACATACCTTAATATTAAAGAACCACAGTGGTTAATATTAAAGAATAGTGTTCGGGATAACTATCGGCCACCAACATCACTACAGTAAATCGCTAGTTTTGTAAAAGGAAGCTATCTCATTGTACCTCATCCAGGACTTATATTTTTTTTCATTTTCAGAGGAATTCAGAGTTATGAATGCGAAAGTTGTCCCTCAGCATGAAGGAAATATATTTATGCTTTTATAATATATATATATATATATATATATATATATATATATATATATATATATATATATATATATATATATATATATATATATATATATATATATATATATATATATATATATATATATATATATATATATATATATATATATTAACGTCCCATTTAAAATTAGCAAATATGTGAATTTAAAGAACTATCTAGGAATTTTAGAAGGATAATAAAATCCAGATACCCAGTATCCGGATTTCAAAAAATTGCTAGATATCTGGTTCATCCCTAATCTGAATGATATCGGACTCTAAAATCTTGTAACTTTTATTTTACATAAAACCAATTCAATTTATCAAATTTCAATACCCCATTTGTATAAAAAAATTTTTTTTTAAGAGAGCAGGGCCGTTTTCAAGGTGGGGGCAGAATTACAGAACCAATTTTGGAATCCATAGACAGAGAAAATAATTAATTAGAAATATTGACCCTACAATTATAAAGGATCGAGTTATGTTACTGAAGCTTTATATGTTTTACAAACCCATTTTAAAATAATTATATCCTTGAAAAATTCAGTCGTTCTTATCTAGTATATTTATAACTTTTACAATTGATGGATAAAGAATGAAAAGCAAACTCAAAATTTCTATATTAATTCTCATTTCATACTTACAGGTCTCTATCCTTAAGATTAAAGATTTTAATGTTACTAGAATTAATTTGGGGTAGATTTTTGATTCACTAATTAAATTAATTTTTCTTTCTAGTAGGTTTAAATCCTTTCTGCCCTTTGTTTTATTGCCATCAATTTAATCAGGGTACAATTAATCCTTCTTCATTCTCTATATAATTATAATTAGTTTTACAGCTTCTATTTTAACCTTCTTTGGAATATTCGACTATCCCGAGAAAATTTTTCAACACTTGAAACAATCCCGATTTTTATTTTCAGTCCAAAAACTCTCATAAAAGTAAACATTTTCAAAAAATTAAGATTTATAATTTTTCATATATTTATTACTTCCTTATACAGGTTTGGATAATTTACCATTTTCATTAACCACTTCTAGTACAAGGAACCGCAAATATCTTTAAAATCTTATACATAGAAAAAATTCATGTTGTTTGCAATATGTAAAAGAAAAAAATACTAAAATAAAATAAAAAAGATACTAACCAGAGAGGTAACCAATAACTCAATGGTGTTTATTCAAAAATTATATATCTACATTACACAATACTACATAATTATTCTATTTACATGTATAAAAAAAAAGTGAAATGAATATGCAAAATTAATTAATTATTTCGCCTTATCAGAATGATGTCGGGTTTAAAATAAATATTTGCATAGTCAGTTTATATAAAAAGATAAAAATTTACAACCAAATCAAAAATTTTACCCCTGAATTTGGATTCAAAAGAATATTAATATCAGGAGTTCTCCAAAAGATTATCAAGTTGCGTATCTGATAGGTTCTCAATCCACTCCGATTCATTGAAGCCATCAAAATGATAGAAGGAATCATTCTCAGGGTCTGAACACAGGTTTCTCACCTGTTCATGAAACCATTAAAAAAAATAATTAAAAACAAATCATTCTAATCTATTATTATTACAATTTTTTTGTCTGAATATGAGCATGGTTTAGCTTCATATACATTTTTAATGTACCTTTATATATTATTAAACGACATAACAATAAACAAAGGAATTAAAATTTACTTTCCATTATTACCTCACAGCAGACTTCATCTCTTCGAGTTTTAATTGGAATTTGATCTGGACGTTGGTAATTTACGTCCATAAGCCGTTTCCCATTCGCCAACTCTATTATCACAAATTTTGACAATGCATCTGCTTTTGCATTCTCTACAGCAAATCTACAATTTTATCATATATATATATATATATATATATATATATATATATATATATATATATATATATATATATATATATATATATATATATATATATATATATATATATATATATATATATATATATATATATATATATGCGGTCGTAGCCAGCTTGCATGATAGGGGGTGGATGGGCAGCTTAAAATTTTATAGAACAGAGGTGGCTGGAAAGGAGGAGGCACCACAACTGGCAAGCCTGGGGGTTTCCAGTATCCACAAAAAATTCGTGTGAAAGCATGGCACCCCTTGTAGAACGATGGCGACGCAATGGTGAAGAAGTGCGAGGCCATTTCCATCGAGCACCTGCCATTGTGGTACCTATAGAAAAGAGAGTGTGCCAACGTTACGTTGAAGACATAGAAGGTAAAGAGAGTTTGAAAGTAGAGGACAGTTTATTAATCTTTTGGCTTTAGACTCAACCTTATACAGGAGAGGAGGAACCGGAGCCCCCTCAAATGTGAAAACAGTACTCCATACAAGGGCGAATAAGATCCTTATATAATTGGAGTAACTGCTTAGAAGAGAGAAATTCTCGCAACCTGAACGGTATTCCCAGCTTCTTAGAGGCCACCTTAGCAAAAAAAATGTGATATGCGGTTTCCAAGACAATTTATTGTTTATGTTAAGACCAAGAATGTTAATGTTATTTACAGGTGAGACAGAAGAACCATCGAAGAAGATAGGAAAGTTGGGAGGTGTTTTGGAGAGAGATGTGAAGAAGTTGAGTTTTTAAAGAATTAAATTTCACAAGGTTGCAATGAGCGCACAGGGAAATCTCATCTAAATCAGCAAGAATAGAATCGGAAAGTAGAAGACGAGAAGTAATTCTAGAAGCAAAAGAGGGAGCAGATTTGAAATAAGTAGAAGAAATGGAGAGTTGAGTCATCAGCATAAGAGTGAACGGAGTTAGAAGTGCAGTTGACAAGATCGTTAATGAAAAGTAAGAATAAAGTTGGGAGATAAAACAGAACCCTAAGGAACACAGTTGACAGGAAAGGAGGAAGAGATCGCTCCATCTACAAGTGACGAAATGGAACGATCTGAGAGAAAACTAGACAAGAGAAGAAGGAAACCCAAAGGAAGGGAGCTTAGAGAGCAGCGACGCATGCCATACCCGGTCAAAAGCCTTGGATATGTCAAGCGCCATCACACGAGGCTCCCCGAAGTCCCTAAGGGCAGACCATAAATCAGTGCGATAGGAGGAAAGTATATCACCAGTTGACCTCGAGCGTCGAAAACCATACTGATGATCTGGGAGAAGAGGATGAGACTCCAAATGATTCAGGAAATGAGAGTTAAGGAGTTTCAAAAATTTTAGACAGAACACAAGTCGATAGTTGAAAGGATCTGAGCGGCTACCTTTTTTTTTCGGGATCGGTTGAACATATGTGCGCTTCCAGCACTGATGAAAAGTATTTTATTAAGGCATAGAGAGTAGAGATGAACGAGAACAGGCGCCAACTCGGAAGCACACTCCCTCAGAACACGAGGGGGAATGCCATCCAGGCCACTGTCCTTCCTGACGTTCATAGATTTCAAGATGCCATGCACCCGATCATGAGTAAACACAGGTAGAGACATGGGAAGCCTTAGAGGAGAACCAGTAGGAGGAGGGATGCCAGAATCGTACAGGGTCGAAGTAGATGAAAAAAGTTGGCTGAAGAGATTAGCCTTATCAGAGGAAATATTAGCTAAAGAATCATCGAGCAAATAAAAGGAGGAAAGGCATATTTACAGAAGTTATTAGACATTTTGGGAAGAGGCCAGAAATTTTTATCAGTAGGAGAGCCATGAAGGTCAGCGCACTTCCTCGTAATAAAATAACAATTAGTCCGTCGGAGAACATCCCTGCAATGATTCCGAGCTGAATGAAAATTAGCAAGAGTGATAGGAGAAGGAGAGTTTTCCATTCACGATAAGCATTCTATCTCTCCCGAAGGACAAGAGAACAATTGCCATCAAACCCTGGATTTTGAGGAGAAAAAGATTTAGCTGAGGATGGAATGAACCTACTCATCCCATTCAAGATTCATTCCAATGGTAGTTAGCAAAGAAGTGATGCATTGCCCCCAATTAGCCCGATTGAAATGACAGAAATTACGTTTAGGGCATGGTATAGAAGTTGGAGAGAAAGCATTATAATTAAGAGCTACAAGATTATGGTCAGTTATCGATAGGAGGGAAAATGGTGTATTTATATATAGAAGTAGTGGTGAAACAAATCAAGTGTATTCAAGAACTGGTTAGGATGATCTGGAATGTGTGTGGGTTCTCTAATTATTTGCTCCAGATCTTTAAGAAGGCTGAATGATTTGGCCTCCTTCCCAACTGTGTCAGTATGAGAGGAGCCCAACCATTCAGTGTGAGATGAGAAGTAACAGTCTCGTGAGAAGTAGTAAGATACTGAAATAGAGCTGGAAAATCTGTTCCATTAGGGGAGCAATAGCAGAAACACAAAATAATTGTAGTAGTAGGATGACAGATTTTAAGCCATAAAACATCGAAATTAGGAGATTCAAGATTTACGAGACGTGTCACAGGAGTGTTGACACCACCATTTAGTTGGAAAGTGCGAAAGAAAGTTGTAGTTAGAGACATTACAATTATTAGAGAAAGAATCCCTGTCCAACTGGGTCTCAGACAGAAGCAAAAAGTTAGGACGAGAGTTAGTGAGGTGATGTTCAGTGGATGCGAGATTAGCTCTGAGGTCACGGACGTTAGCAAAGGTAATAGAAAGTCCCCGTCTACGCCCAACTCCACGACCCCTGAATTTGGGTATTCAAAGAAACACACACAAGCCTGTTCGCACACACGCAAGCACACGAACGTTTGAACACACACGAATATAAAAAAATTAACATTAAAAAATAAAACTATTAAAATCACTATTAAAAATATTAAAACTATATATATATATATATATATATATATATATATATATATATATATATATATATAATATATATATATATATATATATATATATATATATATATATATATATATATATATATATATATATATATATATATATATATATATATATAAAAGGTGGTCTTATCAACTCTCCTGCTCTCACTAATTCTCTCCAGTCTCTTTCTGCCCATCGAATTGTTTGTTGCGTCAGTCTCTCTATAATATCGCTATTACAATGGACACTGCTCTTCTAACTCTCTCGTCGCATCTCTCTTCCATTGAGAAGCACTCGTGCTACCCACCTTTCTACATGACCCCAGATTTAGCCGCTATGCTCAATCTTACATGTACTTTACTGGCAAAGTCTGGAAAACACTCCCTTCATCTATTTTCCCAACTTCCTATGACTTACACACCTTCAAACACCGTGTATCGTGACATGTCGGCCTTTAATTTGACAAGGTTTCCGATTTTCTCCCTCACTCTTGCATGTTAATATTAAATCTAACAATGATGCATGCCTTTTAAGTTCTTGGATCACCTGACTCAAAAAGTTGTATAGAATACAATTTATAAATACCAAACTTCTATTAACAATACTACTCAAACTATTTCACTCAATACCTGGAAAATTAAAATTTCCCATTATGACTATCCCTTTTACAGTATTTTGACAAGCTACCTTGATTTTCTTCACCATTTCTTTATCTAATTCTTGATTCTGATCAGGAGCTTTATAAAATGTCCCTATCCTGTATGATTTATTATGCTTAAGAATATCTACCAACACAGATTCTACATCTTGATTTGTTTTAACGTCAGATACTAAAATTACATCTTTCACCCATATCCTTCCCTAGTTTTCCAACAGACATCTCTCCAGTCTGTAACTTACAAGCTGCACACCATTTCAACTAAGGTGAACTCCATCTATTGCAAATAGATTTTTGTCCTGAAACACTTTACACTGATCCAAATATCTAATATTCTCTTCAAAACATAAATTCCTAACCTTTTTATTTACACTGAAGGCTCTATTTTTCCATTCTAGTCCTGCACCCAACCTAGGTGATATGCCTGACACTAAGCATTTCCTGCCACTTGCTTTTATTATAGATGTGCAATCACACTTGCATCCACATTCGTATCTATAATGTTCTTATATATTCTGTAAACAATATAATTCACTCATGCACCTGGATAACATACTCTCATTCATTTCCTTTTATCTGTATTACTAAAAGTCCTGTCTAAGTATCATACCTGAGAGTCACCAATCAGTAATGCATCAGCCTTCCCCTTGGGAAATCCAACATCATAAATGGCCATCTCAGGTCCCTCCCTATCAGAAAGACAGACTAACCTGTTACTTAAGATCACAGGCCTACTGTCCCTCATATCTACCTCTATAGTCCTCACTCTCTCAAACTCCTGCCAAGGTGAGTCACTTGGTCTATTTACCCCCTTTATCTTACCATTAGCCTGCCCCCTCTCTGCTTCTTGCCTACATTAGTCCCTAGCAGTGGCGGCTTTTGGGGGCAGGCAGTGCCTCCGTTAGTATTTAATAAAAATATAACATTTTAATTCAAAAATTTGGTTAAGCAACTCAGATTTTAAAATTTAACATTTTTTCATACAAGGCGTAAAATATAAATTTATTTCTATATTATATAATATATATATATATATATATATATATATATATATATATATATATATTATATATATATATATATATATATATATATATATATATATATATATATATATATATATATAAACGGTTTATGAATGTCACTGTTACCATAGAAACATATTGGAAGCCTCCTCGTTACCATGGTAACTGTGCTATATAAATAAAATAAATGTTACGTATATTTTCACAGAAGGGAGGCAGTTGTTTTTTTTCTTACCTTTTTATTTTTATTCAAACTTTTTGATTTTAATGTAATTTCATTTTACTTTTTTTTCATATGTTCTGTAAGATGAACTCCTGTCTTTCAAATGAAGTATTTTATTTGGCTTAAAATTGAAAAGCCTAAAAAAAAAACCTATAAACTAAGGAGAATTTATTTTTCTACGTTAAAATTTGCCTCCCTATTTAAGATCATACTGCGCATGCGTGAGCAACATCTTACCAAAAATCTTTAATTTTATTTAGTCTGAAAATAAATTGTGGAAGAGTAAGGTGTTGCTAATCTTTTCATCTTAAAAAATATACAATTAAAATTTAAATTTAAAATAATGAAGTGCATTTAAAATTTTAAGTCCATAAAGGACTGGTATTTTTTTTGTAATTAAAAGGTGAGTACATCCATATTTTTAGTATATATATATATATATATATATATATATATATATATATATATATATATATATATATATATATATATATATATATATATATATATATATATATATATATATATATATATATATAGCCGATAAGGTGGGGGCGTACTATTGTTGTGCTTCCTCACCTTCAGAAGCCACGAGCCGCCACTGGTGTGCTGACCTAAATTCTCCTACTGTCTCCACTAAATCCCTTCTAACTTTTTTCCCTAGCATTTGCTTCCCTTCTCAACTCAGAAATCCATTTCTTTAAGATATTTTTCATTTTACTCTCATTAAAAAAAAAAAAAAAAAAAAAAAAAAAAATTTTTTTTAGTTCGAACATCAAAAAAAATCATGATGATGTAAACCAATGGCAACCCTTATATATATATATATATATATATATATATATATATATATATATATATATATATATATATATATATATATATATATATATATATATATATATATATATATATATATATATATATATATATATGAATTTGTTTCTACACTTAAGCTTTACAAAAATAATTCCAATTAACGTAATATTATAATTAAAATTGATAATAGTTTACCAAGCACAAGTTTTGAGAACCACCGGAGGAATACCATCAAGACTGTACGCCTTCTTAGTATTAATAAGCTCAGAAAGAGCAGAAATGAAGTCTTTAGAAAAAATAATAATTTTAGGCATAAATGAGTTGGAGGGAGTTGAAGGAGGAGAAATAGCTCCGGAATCGTTTAAAGTTGAATTAGAGGCAAAAGTTTCAGCCAAGAGTTCAGCTTTAGAAGGCAAAATAGCCGTTGTGCTGTCGGAAGATACTAGAGGAGGGAAAGAAGAAGAAGAAAAAAGTTGAGCTAACTTTTTTTGCAAAATGCCAGAAAGAGCGTGAAGAAGAAAAACCAGAAAGACTATTGCATTATCTAAGGAGAAAAGAGTTTTTGGTGTTACGAAGAATAGATTTTGCCCAATTCCGGGATGAAATATAAGCTGCATGAGTTTCTGGAGTTTGAAGACTACGGTAATCCCTGCGACAAATAGCACGAGAACACGCAAGTTAAACCAAGGTTTGTTAAGTTTGGTGGAAGGGAAATAAAATGGAATGTTCGTCTCCACGCCAAAATGAATCACCTCGGTAATGCGTTCTACATACTCCGAGGGACCTTTCCCATGGAAGCAATAATCATTACACAGGAAATCAAAGTACGACCGCAAGTCCGACCAGCTTGCGGCACTGAAATGCCACAAACGTTTCCTTTCAGTAGAAGGGGGTCTTTTCTGCGGAAGACTTGAAGAGAAAGAAGAGGATACAGAATTAAGGTGATCGGAGGAAACCTGAGGAGGAAAGAGTTTAACAGTATAAGGAGAAGGATTAGGAGTTAGAAAAAGGTATAGAATGTTGGGTTCATCTGCAAGACGATCAGGGATACGAGTAAAGAGCTGTACCAACTGCTTAAGGTTCTTTTGAATAGCGAAATGGAAGGCATGTTTACAAGCTATATCATGAGAACTAGAAGAAAGCCATTGGCAGTGGTGAACATTGAAATCACCTAATATGATGATTTCAAAGAAAGAAGAGAATGTGCTATATTATGGAGTTTAGATAGCCGAAGAATTTAGGACAGTCAGTAGAATTAGGAGATAAATTAACAGAACAAATGAATTTGGTCAGAACAAGAGAGATTAAGTCACAAGGTGGAAAATTCAAGACTCCAAATTAGAGACACGAGAACAAACGTCACTGCGCAAGTATGAACAACCACCACCTTTGCTGAAAATTGAGGATAGAGGCAGTAGGAGGAAACAGAAAAGGGTTTGCTATCAGAACGCTCAAACACCTATATTTCTGTTAAGAATAAGAGGTGGGGTCTAGATGAAGAGAGGTGATGTTCATAAAAGTGGAAATTGGATTGAAGACTGCAAATGTTGCAGAAATTAATGAAAAATTATAGACAGTGCATCATGACAAGCCGGCTGCAGAGTCCAGGTGCCGCCAACCCCGTCACCGGAAGCCACCAACTCCCAAGTGGTAAAGGGGGAAGGGATGGATGAAACTTTTAAAAATGGTTAAAAATTAACTTTTAACAGAAATGCTTTAAAAAAAATACCCCACTCGCGAAGATATAAATACCCAGGCCTGAACATTTATACTTAAAACTTACTTCCTTGCAGTTCTGTAAGCTGTAACTACTAAACCAGGATGATTTGTGGTCAAAGGAGCCTTTCCAACACCAATTCCTTCGCTGATTAGGCCGTCTTTGGTGGTTACTTTTATCATGCAAATAAATTTCATTTCATTTTCATTTTCATTTGTTTCTACACGCTGAAGCTTTACAAAAACAATTCGAATTAACATAAAATATTAAAATTAAAATTGATAATACTAATAATACTATAAAACTAGTAGCTAAACTATTAATTTAAATTTAGTGGCTCTCTAAATACTAATCCCATATAAATAATAAAAGCCTAATTTACATCTTTTTAAAAACACACTTACATCCATTACTCGCAAAGACCAGTAATTAAATCCAAAATAGTAAACTATCAACTCTTCCATTGCATGTGAATTGAGTTTTAAAAATCGACTTTGAAAATTATCTCTAGGCATTTTCATTATTTTAACCTTCTTCATATTTAATATAAAAATCCTCTGTCTGGGATAATACCTTCCTAGCTGCTCTTTTAGAATAAAACTTTGCTAATGCATAGTAATTATTCAATCTGCAATTATATATATATATATATATATATATATATATATATATATATATATATATATATATATATATATATATATATATATATATATATATATATATATATATATATATATATATATATATATATATATAGGCTTAGGTTAAGAAGCTGTCTGACATTATATATCAATACTTTTTATAGATAATTTGAAATTTCAATTTTAATCGAAATTTTAAAATTTTGATAGTTTTAGTAATTATTTCCCTTGTATAGTGATTGGTTGTACTTTTTCATTTTAAGATGAATATTAAAGATATATGTTTAATTTGTTCTACAGATTGGTATATATATATATATATATATATATATATATATATATATATATATATATATATATATATATATATATATATATATATATATATATATATATATATATATATATATATATATATATATATATATATAGTCTGGCACAAAGCTTTGATTTCTAAACTTCCCTCTTTCGGTATCTATCCTTCTCTTTGTGATCTCTCGAATTTCCTTTCCGGTCCTTTTATAGCAGCTGTTGTAAACGGCCACCATTCTTCCTTTAAATCTATTAATAGTGGTGTTACTCAGGGTTCATCCTATTCCCAACACTTTTTTCTGCTTTTCATTAATGACCTTCTCTCTATTACCTAATCTCCTATTCTGATAACTCCACTCTTCATTACTCCTTCCAGTTTGAAAGACGTCCCTCCCAACAGCAGTTGATAGACTTGAGAAGGGTAGATTGGAGCAACTAAGCTTTGATCTTTTACGTATTTCAAATTGAGGCAGAGAAAACATGGTTGTTTTCAATGCCTCAAAAACTCAGTTCCTCTACCTCTCCACTCAACATAATCTTCCACACAGCTATGATGTATTCTTCGAAAACACACAACTCAAACCTTCATCTGTTCTTAATATTCTTGGCATATCCTTTTCTCATGATCTTTCTTGGAAAGATCACATTAATTCTCTTTCTAAACAAGCTTCTAAGAGGTTGGGAGTTCTGAGGCACCTTCAGAATTACTTCACGCTGACCCAGTTGCTTGATCTATATAGGGGTGTTGTTCAAATCTGTATGGAATATGCTTCACACATCTGGGGTGGTTCCACTCATACAGCTCTCCTTGAGAAGGTGGAGTCTTTGGCTTTTCATATCATAAACTCTCCTGCTTTTACTCTCTCCAATCTTTTTCTGCCAGTCGAATTGTTGCATAACTCTCATTACTATCAGTATTACAATGGACACTGCTCTCCTGAACTCTCTCATTGCATACCTCCTCCATTGAGAAGAGCTCAAGAGACACGCCTTTCTACACAGTATCATCCTTTCTCTGTCAACTCTCCAACACCAGACTTAACCCCTATGCTCAATCTTACATATTCTCTACTGGTAAAGTCTGGAACACGCTCCCTTTATCTGTTTCCCCACTTTCTTTTACTTGCATATTTCCAAACTCCGTGTATCTGGATATGTTGTCCTCTTTCAGTCAAGATAGGCTTTTTCCAGCTCCGGTGGGATTTGGTAGGCTTCCAGCCTTTGCCCACCAGATTATATATATAAAATCTCTCTCTCTCTCTCTCTCTATATATATATATATATATATATATATATATATATATATATATATATATATATATATATATATATATATATATAATATATATATATATATATATATATATATATATATATATATAGTGTAATATGGTAGTACTTAAAACCTGTATCCATAGCAATGTTCCATCTATCAGTTAGGCCTGTATCACACGGCAAACTTCGGTTGTTCAGGTTATGATAAGTCAAACTAAGTAAGCTAAAAAAAAACTAAATAGTAGTAATAATAATATAATAATAATAATAATAATAATAATAATATAATAAATAATAGGCATAAATGAAATGAAAGCTAAATAATAATAATAAAAATGTCAAAAAATTTGCATTGATATATCAATATTTCCATATATCAAAAGTCAGGCAACTATCTTCTATAATATATATATATATATATATATATATATATATATATATATATATATATATATATATATATATATATATATATATATATATATATATATATATATATATATATATATATATATATATATATATATATATATATATATATATATATATATATATTGCATGCGTGTGCTTTTTCTGAGAATTCAACTTTCTATGGATCCCTTTTCAGTATTCTAAATTTTCAAAAGCCTTTCTCAATCCCAACTTTTACCTTTCATCTCAGTAAGTTGTTCTTCTAACATCTCGTCTTTTAGTTTTATTATAAAATCACACTTACCCACTAGTCTGAAAAACCCTCAAAATTAAATAAAACTAACAAAGTGATTTAAAGTTTATAAATTACAATTAAAAAGTATGAGTTTTCTAACTTACTCATCATTCTTATACTTGGAAGGAGACACATAAACATGATAAAGCAGTCCAAATTTTGATAATTTTGTATAAATTTCATTCTAGAAAAGTAAATCTGTGTTAGTAACAATTTTTAACAAAACTATTATTCAATATAGTTTATCATGTTTAGTATATTTATGCTCTAAAAAGCTTTATTAAATTTATTTGGGAGTTTCAATTTTATTAACTGTAAATAAAAATTCCAATGAAGAAATAATAAATACAAATAAGGACATAACAAAAGTATTTGTACAATATAAAACCAAATTTTTTAACAAACTAACTGAACAAATCTTAAAGTATTAGTATTAGGAAATGTTTCATTATATAATTTAAAATAATTTACTAGGACCAATTCATATTGGAACCATGTTTTGTAAAATAAGGCAAATTGAGAAAAATAATATTGCAGAAAGTTAAGTGTTAAAATTCTTGTTATGTTTTACTTCAACATTACAACAGAACCTAGGAAACAAACCCATAACTCCTCTAATGATTTTTCCCATATAATATTAGTTATGTAAATACCACATTCCTCAGCTGATGGAACTGTAAGCAGAATAATCTCTGGTTCCTGAAAAATAAAAATAATATATATATATATTAAAAGTAGAATGGTAGTCCATTCTGGAATAGTAGGTTTCAGAATCAATATTTTGATGTTTCAAAATATCAATAGAAAATTTTCCTATTTAAAAACAGAAAACATTTGCATAATGTGACAGGATTGGCCAAAAAAAAAAATATATTTTTTGAAAAACTCTCTGGGCATGGGGAGGGTTCATCTAAAACCAGAAAAAAACGGGCTAGTGTGGTTTTTCAAAAAAATGTTTCATTTACAGTTTTAATTGCAATTACATAAAAATTTTTGGTTTATATTCAGCTTGTACCATGATTTAAAGTATGATAAACTATGATCTATTCTTTGTTACAACAACACTATGTGATCCAAAAGAAAATTAGAGACTGAATGGATTGAAGTTTCAAATGTTGAAAGCACTAGCAAAGTATAGTGCAAGTTTTGCAATAATGAAATAATTAAGAAGATTAATACATACACAGAAAGAGTTGACAGAAAAGTGTATTTCTATTTTTATCATGATTATTTAGCAGCTTTTACTGCATTCAAAATAAAAGATTTCTGAAAGTCATGTTTAACAATCAAATCCTGAAAACAGCAAAGTGGTAATGTCATGGAGAATCAAACATCAAAAGACAGCAATTAAACACCAAGGTTTTGTAAATTTTTTTCTGTAACTTCTTGAGCTTTCTACCGAAGTTCTGCCTCAATTGGAAGGGTGTTTTCTACATTTTCCTACTAAGTTAAGGAATCAACTAAGAATTGAAAAAAGTATAAAACATGTGAAAATTAATAGACAATTAAACTTAAAAAAATGTGAAGATTGGTCACTGTGTAAGTAACACCAGGGTGAGTTTTTCCAAAGTGGGTCCAACACTGTAATGTGAAGTGGTAAAGAACCCACAACTTTGCAAAACAAATTAAGATACGTTAAAGGTGAGATACAATTTTTAGAAATAGATAATTGGTATTCATGAGGAAAATAGTATCTTTGGTCACTTTTCTCCGCCTCTCTGACATTAATCCTTAGTAATTTAATAACAAATCAAATGCTAAAACAATTTTTATTGTATTTATATTATATATATATATATATATATATATATAATATATATATTATATATTATATATATATATAATATATATATTATATATATATATATATATAATAAAAATTGTTCTACACAATTTAATATGCATAATTAACTATTTCATAATGTTTCATCTTCATAGTTTCAATAGATTAATAAAAAAAAATTAACATTTTCACTCAGAAATAGCCATAAATTTTCATACAATTCCCTCGGACACTAATCCAGCAACTTGGCAATTAAAGTAGTACAATGTGTTGTTAAATCATGGTAATTATTACTTTTTATTAATTATTATATTTTTTCTTTGGTTTTTAGTTTACAAAATCGGGATCTTTAGTATACTTACACAGGCCGATTGTAAGTAAATTTTACTGTTTTCCAGAACATAGTTCAAAAAGAATGAAAATATTTAAAATGCTGAAAAAAAAAAAAAAAAAAAAAAAAAAAAAAAAAAAAAAAAAAAAAAAAAAAAAAAAAAAAAAAAATAATATATATATATATATATATATATATATATATATATATATATATATATATATATATATATATATATATATATATATATATATATATATATATATATATATATATATATATATATATATATATATACCCAACTTTTTCACTGCCAGTCAAAATGGGGGGGCAGAACCCCCTGTAGATAAATGTCTGTATGCCATGCATTTATCTTTTTCACTGATGTACTGCAATAATATTTAAATTAAATTAATCTTTTTTTGAAATGTTTTTTAATTATTAATACATATAATACAAAATATAAAAACATGGCACATGGATATTTATCTACAGGGGTGGACCCCCTTTACCTCCCAACCTGTGAGTGGTGTTTATTATAATATATATATATATATATATATATATATATATATATATATATATATATATATATATATATATATATATATATATATATATATATATATATATATATATATATATATATATATATATATATATATATATATATATATATATATATATATATATATATATATATATATATATATATATATATATATATATATATATATATATAATATATATATATATATATATATATATATATATATATATATATATATATATATTATATATATATATATATATATATATATAGGCTTAGGTTAAGAAGTTGTCTGACCTTATATATCAATATTTTTATATCAATATCTTGAAATTACAATTTGAATGAATATTTTAAAATTTCGATAGTTTTAATATTAATTTCCCTTGCGTAATGACAAGTTGTACTTCTTCGTTTTAAGAATGTTAAAGAGATGGCATGGCTTCTTTTTAATTTTCTTATTATGTCCTCTAGTTACTCTTCCACAGTCCACTATAAAGTATTTTTCAATCTCTGTATTACTGTCAGATGCAAATATTTTGTAAACTTTCATCATATTCCCTCTGAGAAATCTCCTTTCAACCGAGAACATGAATCCTAACTCCTTCAACCTCTCTTCATAGCTCTTATTTTCAAAGCCTATCATTCCTTGGTGCTCAACGTTGTTCTCTCTCCAGCATATCTATGTCTTTTCTTAAATGAGGAGCCCAAACCTGTGCACAATACTCTAATACTGATATAGCTTGTTTATAACCTCTTTGCTCTTGTAAACTACATTGTGATTAATTATACCTAACATCTTATTAGCTTTATTCCTTGCTTCCAAACATTGATCACCCACCTTCAGATTACTGCTAATAATCCCACCTAAATCCTTTCTTGGTCCACAGTCTCAAGCCAATCCCCATTCATTTCATAATTAAATCCTTCATTTGAGTAACCTACATGAAGAACTTTACATTTTTTAATATTAAAGTTCATTTGCCACCTCTCTGCCAAACCAAGAAGTCTATCTAGATCACCTTGAAGCTTTATGCATCCATCATTATTCCTTACTGAGGTGAACACTTTGGTGTCATCTGCAAACTTAGAAACCTTACATTTAAGACCTTTGTCTAAATCATTTATGTAAGGAACAGAAGTGGTCCAGCACAGAACCCTGTGGGACCCCACTCTTCACCGTTTCCCATAATGACTTATTACCATTCAGTAATACATATTGCCTTGTGTTCTTTAACCACTCTTAAATCCAATTGTGTATCATTCCATCTATACCACACTGGGACAACTTTTCATCAGCCTAACATGGGGTACCTTATCAAAAGCTTTGCTAAAGTCTAAATATATGACATCAACTGGATCACTTGTCTATACATTCAGAAATATATTTCATAATTTCTAATAGATTTGTAGTAGATTATACCAAACTTTCCAAAATTGTTTTTCGCGCGTCAATTAACCGACAAAAATATTTCTGATGAATTAGTCTTCGTTGTTTAGATATACGAAGAAAAAAGCAACCACCGGGAAAAACACATTTACCGTTAACTTTTCTACATTTTTAAATGACAAAAGGTAAATTGGAACACATTCTCAATCTATAACTTTTACTTTGAGGAAGTGCTACCTGATAATAAAATGTAGTATGATAATCACCTTCATTGAAATTGATTTGTTACTTTACGAATACAACTAACTGTCCAGATAGTTTCACGATTTTCTAGAAACTAGCATGTACTATCGTGGTCAGAAATAATGCATTATTGCTTGGGTCGATCATTTTTCAAAGTAACATGGGTCTAATTTTAAGATTAAAGCCGTCATCTTTGAGGCAACGCATCTTCAAGCCAAGCCAGTGGCTGTAGACTGGCGTAGCCGGCTGTAGACTGGCGTTGAGTGGCTTTCCTGGCGTTCTTGAAGTTTGACTCAAAGAACACGAATTTCAAAAATCTTCAAGCCGTCTTCTTTGAATCAGCTGTTCTTTGTTTACATTTTTTCATTTTCTGTTATTCGTCATGGCGGCTAGATGTTATTTCGATTTTTCTGATGAAGAAATTTTAACTTCCAGGAAAAAGAGATATCAAAACGCTACAGAATCTTAGAAAGCATAAATAGTACTTCAGCGCACATATCACTGATGCAAAGCGGTTATAGCATATTCTTTTAAAAGACTTGTTTATGAATTTGGAAGATGTTAGTGTCTTTCATATCACAGGCTAATATATATATATATATATATATATATATATATATATATATATATATATATATATATATATATATATATATATATATATATATATATATATATATATATATATATATATATATATATATATATATATATATATATATATATATATATATATATATATATATATATATATATATATATATATATATATATATATATATATATATACTCCATTGAGAAGGGTTCGTGCGACACGTCTTTCTACACAGCTCATCCTTTCTCTATCCAACTCTCAGACCCTAGACTTAACCGCTATGCTCACTCTTACAAGTACTCTACTGGTAAAGTCTGGAACACACTCCCATTATCTGTTTTCCCAACTTCCTTTGACTTGCACACTTTTAAACGCCGTGTATCGGGTCACGTCGGCCATTAGCGATCAGATCCCGAATGTTCCCCAACTCTGATGGAATTTGGTAGGCCTCCGGCCTTTGCTCACAAGAGGAGACATAAAATAATATATATATATATATATATATATATATATATATATATATATATATATATATATATATATATATATATATATATATATATATATATATATATATATATATATATATATATATATATATAAATATAAGTATAAATTACCCTGCCTTTGATTCATATATATGGATTTACTACTTTTTAATAATAAAATTGATTTTAAAGATGCTAGAATATGATGATCATTTGTTGTTTTAGTTTAATATTTATAAATTAAATATATTCAAATATATATTTGAATATTTGACATACTGAGGACCTATGTGTGTGTGTGTGTGTGTGTGTGTGTGTGTGTGTGTGTGTGTGTGTGTGTGTGTGTGTGTCACAATGAAAGAATAAAATTACCCTGCCTTTGAAGGCCCATATATGGATTTACTACTTTTTCATAATAAAATTGATTTTAAAGATACTGGAGTATGATTATCATTGGTTATTTTAATTTAATATATATAAATTAAAATATTTTTGAATATTTGATACACAGAGGGCCTACCGTGGAAAATGACATTTCTTAAAAGCAAAGCACTTTTTTATAGTATATATATAGCTGCGTTCAGAAACCGAGCAAATGCGAGCGCTCGCTAAAATGCGAATACGTCAATTTTATTGGTAGAAAATAAGCAGCCAATCACCAAGGTCTTAGATGGAGTTGATGACGTAGCGATCCTCTCGGTTTTCTGAACGCTGAAATTTTAAAATTCGATCACAACAAAACAAACTTACGAACAAACAACAATTAAGTAAATTTTGACGTACCGTACAACTTTATATATATATATATATATATATATATATATATATATATATATATATATATATATATATATATATATATATATATATATATATATATATATATATATATATATATATATATATAGAGAGAGAGAGAGAGAGAGAGAGAGAGAGAGAGAGAGAGAGAGAGAAAAAGAGACTTTCGTGCCTTTAAAATTATATATATATATATATATATATATATATATATATATATATATATATATATATATATATATATATATATATATATATATATATATATATATATATATATAGAGAGAGAGAGAGAGAGAGAGAGAGAGAGAGAGAGAGAGAGAGAGAGAGAGAGAGAGAGAGTAGAGAGAGAATGAGAGATGAGAGTGAGAGAGAGAGAGAGAGAGAGAGAGAGAGAGAGAGAGAGAGAGAGAGAGAGAGAGAGAGAGAGAGAGAGAGAGAGAGAGACTTTCATGCCTTTCAATGGATACATAATTTATGTATGAAAATATTTTAGTATTAAATATAAAATATGTGAAAATAAATATTAGATTTCCTTGAACGATATTATTTTACCATTTTTCAGTGCTATCTATGAACACCAGATAATTCTATTATTCATTATTTTTATTTCTTACACTCATTTTAGTGAAAAGGCCAATCTTTTCGGACTCCTTTTTTCATCTAATTCTACCCTGAATGATTCTGGCATCCTTCCTCCTACTACTTCTTCTCTCAGGTGTCCCTTGTCTTTACTCGTGATCTCAAATGATCAGGTGCATGGGATCCTGAAATCTATGAACATAAGGAAGGCAAGTGACCCGGATGGAATTCCTCCTAGTGTTTTGAGAGAGTGTGCTTCCGAGCTGGCTCCTGTCCTCGTTCAACTCTACTCTCTGTGGCTTAATACTAATACTTTTCCTCTGTGCTGGAAGCTTGCATATGTCCAACCGATCCCGAAAAAGGAAGCCGCTCTGAACCTTCTAACTATCGCGTTATTGCTCTTACTTGTATTCTCTTTAAAGTCTTTGAAACTATCCTCAACTCTCATTTCCTTGAACATTTGGAATCTCACTCCCTTCTCTCAGATCACAAGTATGGCTTCCGTCGCTCGAGGTCTACTGGTGATATTCTTTCCCATCTTACTGATCTATGGTCTTCTTCCCTTAGGGACTACGGGGAGTCTTGTGTGGTGGCGATTGACATATCCAAGGCTTTTGACTGAGTATGGCATGAGTCGCTGCTCTTTAAATTCCCTTCCTTTGGGTTTCTTCCTTCTCTTTGCTTACTCATGTCTAGTTTCCTCTCAAATCGCTCCACTTGTTGATGGAGCAACTTCTTCTTTCCCTATTAATTGTGGTGTTCCTCAGGGTTCTGTTCTTTCTCCTACTTTATTATTACTTTTCATCAACGACCACCTCAGCTGTAATTCAAACTGTTCATTCTTATGCCGACGACTCAACTCTCCATTCTTCTACCCATTTCAAATCTGCTCCTTCTTTTCCTTCTAGAGTTGCTTCTCGTCTTCAATTTTCTGATTCCATTCTTTCCGATTTGGATGAGATTTCCCGGTGGGGCCACCCCAACCATGCGAAATTCAACTCTGAAAACTCAACTTCTTTACATCTCTCTCTCTCTCTCAAAAACACCTCCCAACTTTCCTATCTCCTTCCATGGCTCTCCCGTCTCACCTGTGTACATAAATATTCCTGGTCTGAACAAAAACAATAAATTATCTTGGAAACCCATATCACATCGGTTGCTAAGGTGGCCTCCAAAAAGCTGAGGGTTCTGTTCAGGTTGAGGGAATTTTTTTTTCAGAACAGTTACTTCAACTATATAATGGTATTATTTGGGGTGGTTCCGGTTCCACGCTTCTTTTGGATAAAATTGAGTCTAAGGCTGGGACTAATAAACTGTCCCCTACTTTCAAACTCCCTTGACTCTCTTTTCTCTGCGACGTGAACTTGGCGCACTCTCTCTTTTCTATAGGTACTACGACAGCAGATGCTCGAGGGAGCTGACCTCTCGCATTCCAGCACCATTTCATGACATGAATTTTGTGTGAGCTTATATAATATAATATAATTATATATATATAATATAGTTATATAATACCTAAACCATCCATATATCTATCTAGCCCCCTTTTAAATTTGACAAGAGAATCACAGTCAACAATCTCTTGTGGCAAGTCATTCCAAAAATTAACAACTCTATTACTGAAAGAGTATTTTCTTAGATCGAGATGGCATGGCTTCTTTTTAATTTTCTTATCATGCCCTTTAGTTACTCTTCCACGGTCCACTGTAAAGTATTTTTCAATCTCTGTATTACTGTCAGATGCAAATATTTTGTAAACTTGAATCATATCCCCTCTGAGTAATCTCCTTTCAACCGAGAACATTCCTAACTCCTTCAACCTCTCTTCATAGCTCTTATTTTCAAAGCCAGAAATCATCCTTGTTTCTCGACGTTGTACTCTCTCCAGCATATCTATGTCTTTTCTTAAATGAGGAGCCCAAACCTCTTTGCTCTTAATTATACCTAACATCTTATTAGCTCTATTCCTTGCTTCCAAACATTGATCAAACCAGATAAACACATTATATATATATATATATATATATATATATATATATATATATATATATATATATATATATATATATATATATATATATATATATATATATATATATATATATATATATATATATATATATATATATATATATATATATATATATATATTTTTTTTTTTTTTTTTTGCGGAAGACTTGAAAAGACAGATGAGGATTCAGAGATAAGAAAGTGATCAGAAAAACCCAGAGGAAGACAGAATTTGACAGTATAAGGAGAAAGATTAGAAGTTTAAATAATGGTCAAGAATACTGATTTGTTCTCCAAGAAGATCAAGGATAAGATTAGAATGCTGCACCAACTGCTTAAGATTGTTTTACATGGTGAATGAAAACTTGAAGAGTCAATGGCGGTGGTGAACAATGAAATCACCTAATATGATGATTTCTAAGAAAGGTGAAGAAGAGAGAATGTGCTTTATTTTGGAGTTTAGATAGTCAATAAATATAGGGTAGTAAGTAGAATTAAGATATATATAAACAGAACAAATAAATTTAGTCGTAGAATGACAAGAGAACTTAAGTAACAAGGAGGAAAAATCAGAAAGAGCAAACAAAACTGATGACTCAATTACTTAAACCTGATCCTCAATATCACTCTAAAGGGTAACAAAATGTTTATGCTTTTCGTTTACTAATATATATTAAACACAGTACATTGATGATAATTAATCTCTTTATTTTTATATAATAAATTTACAAACCCTACCTAACTAAGGAGCTCCTACTAATGCTTAAATACTCAAACAATATAAAATTCCTAACACAAAAAATATATATAACTTTTACAAACAAATATAATAACTCTTAATTCTTAAAAAATTATATTAAGAAATAATACTTTTGATCTATATATATGTATAAAATATTACTAATATTTAACTAATAAATAAATTGGTAAATACAAAAAACAAGAAAAATCAATATTAAGCAAAAATAATAATAATAATAATAAATCACAAATTTGAGATTAAGACTGCAGTTATTTTACATTTACATTGGTCATTTGGTCCCATTTTTTTCTGTCCTCACTGGGAAACAATTGTGATTCTCTACAGGAGTGATCAAAAAATCTTCCCTTCTGTTTTTAACTGGACACTATTGATCTTTCTTTTTTCTCCCTTATTGGGTAACTTCACAATTTTTGGTATCTTGATGTTGAACAAGCTTCTTCTGTGGAAAATTTTGAAACCAGTTACACAAACCCTTTAACAAAACAAAAAATGGAAAGTTAAACATAAATCCCCCTTTCTTTTTGATTAGACTTCATTAGATTGGTATTAAGCACTATTGATTTTAATGAACCTTTTTAATTACTTTTATTTTTAATTTCCTTTACAATTATTATCAACTTTTGAATCGCTAAACCCCTTAATGTTATTATAAACCTTACATTAATAATTATAGACTTTTTACTCTTTTTGGTTCATCAATAAATATAAAGTTAAAACTTACCCAGATGGGTCGGTTCACAATAATGTGCTCCAATTGCCTCTTGTTTATAGTTGGAATTGATTTTTATAATTTAATTGTTCCAAAAAATTTTTATTTCAAATTTCCCTTTATCTCAAAAAAAAAAGAAGGAAAAAAAAAAAACAACTACTTAATTTTGCAATAATATTCTATAAGAGAGAAAGGAATAATTAATTATATATATATATATATATATATATATATATATATATATATATATATATATATATATATATATATATATATATATATATATATATATATATATATATATATATATATATATATATATATATATATATATATATATATATATATATATATATATATATATATATATATATATATAAGAGTTTGAGTCATATTTCAAAAACAAGTTCAAGCTCTTGCTAATCTCATAATAAACTATATATTATTGTATTAAATATTTTTTTTTTTTTTTTTTAAAAGTATTAAAGTGTTATATATATATATATATATATATATATATATATATATATATATATATATATATATATATATATATATATATATATATATATATATATATATATATATATATATATATATATATACCATAAAAAGAAGTAAAACTAATCAAAATTTTAAAAACCTCAACTTTTGAAAGGTTTGAAAAATCAGGATTATTTGATATACTGTATGTATAATATTTTTGAGAAATATGAACCTTCCTGAATATTTTTATATAAAAAAAGTATACAGAAATATGAAAATTAATATTTTTTTAAAA
>SEYY01000968.1:27810-35310 GCA_009176605.1 Armadillidium nasatum
ATCAGATTTTTTGTTTATTTATTTTTATAGTTTATTTATTTATTTTTTTGATATATAAATGTAGAATATATTTTTTATTTTTTTATTATAAAAGTACTTTTCATAATGCATCTTTGAGATTGCATTTAATGTTACCTAATAAAGAGTAAATGTTGATTTATTTATAAACTTTTTCTTCCAGTAAGCAAAAGTTTTGTCTTTGAGACATTTCAAGTTAAAAAAAAAAAAATCAATTTTAATAATTATGAATTTCGAATGTGAGTCAGAAATTATTATAGTGGAACCATTAAAGAGTACCAAAGAAAATGACCAAACAGTTAATCTTCACTTAGAGCAACCATCAACATTAGAAGAATTTCAGGTATGATACATAACAACTATTATTATTATTATTATTATTATTTTTGTTGATGTTGTAGTAGTCATAGTAGTATGAAATTTCTTAACAAAATTAGCTGTCTTATTAAACCAAATTAAATTTAATAAAATTTAGTGATTTACCTTGTATGGGCCTCTGTGACAATGTAAATTTTTTTTTTTAAATCTATTTTATCATAATTCCACATTTCTTGAAATTAAAATGAAATAAAACTGTATGTCAATGCATTTTATGTCATTTAATGAGTTTAAAGAATTTTTTCTTTTGTCATTGATAAAGAAAGAGGATCTGTTAAAATAACAACATTGGTGTGAGTCCTTTGATTTAAACGTAAAAGAGTACAGAAAATTTATATAATTATGCTACAAACAAAGTGGTATAAGGTGGATTTCATTTGAGATGAAAATTCTTTATATTTCAAAACAAGCTGTGAATCCATTCTTATTAAAACAATCTGTAATAGAATAATATTATTATTAATAATAATAATGATAATTTTCCATGAAAACGTCTGTTGAAGTATGTCACTATTACTTTTTGGATGTGCCATTTAAAAAGTAATTAAAATTAAAATAAATTGTAAATATGAATTAAAGGATATCAACAGGATCTATTTGAAACAAATTAAATTTTCAAGAAATTTTTCCATTTACTTATTTAAGGTAAGTTATTGAATTGAAAGTTGTTAAAAATCAAAGATATAAAATATTAAAGTCTTAAATTAATTAAATTTTAAATAAATTTGTACAATTTTGCAAATGCAGTATATATTTATGCCCAGATATTTTCCTTTATTGTTAATGTCATCTTCTCTTCTGCAGTGGTGAGCTACAATTGACTGCCTAATTCCTTGGTATTTCTTTTGATCAAGGAGTATGTATTGATCTTTGAAAGGTCAAAAATAAATTTATTCTTGACCACCTTATATATTTATAAAGATAAAATAGAATTCTTCTATTTGACCCCTAATTCTTATTACCAAAATTATTTTACAAAGACTTTCTCTACTTTACCTTTATCAATTAATATCATTTTTTTTTGTAATATTTATATTAGGGATGAGCCATATGGCGAATTTGTCAGCTATTGGATATCTATAAATTTTCAAAAACTGGAGATCAAATATCCAGTTTTTACCATATAGTCAGATATCCTGCAAAAATTGCTGGATTTTCCTTTAAATTCACATTAATTGCTAATATATAATATATTATATATATATATATATATATATATATATATATATATATATATATATATATATATATATATATATATATATATATATATATATATATATATATATATATGTGATCCCAGTAAGGCTCTAGGGGCTTGTCAGCGGGGCCAGCACTCGTCTCCATCTAGATCTGAAATAATTCCATCTTCCACCAACTGTAGATTATAGAATGTTATCTTCATGCCACAGTGAATCAACCTGGTAATGTGCTTTGCACAAGCATTGGAACCCCTCCCACCGAAGCAAAAATCATTCAACAGGAAATCAAAGAAGTACGACTGAAAGTTTGACCAGCTTACGCACTGAAATGTCACAAATATTTAATCAAAATATGTATGAGTTTTTCTTCGGGATACTTGAAAAGATAGAAAAGTATACTGAGATAAGAAAGCGATGGGAAGAACCCAAAGTAGGATAGAGTTTAACAGTATAAGAAAAGTATTAGTATTTGAAAAAAAAAAGTCTAGAATGTTGGGTTTATCTCCAAGAATATTATCAGGGATATTAGTAGGGAGCTGCTCCTACAGCTCAAGATAGTTTTGGATGGAGAATTGAAATGCACATTCACTGACTGAATTATGAAAACTAAAAGAAAATCATTAGCGGCAGTGAATGCTTGAAATCACGTAATATGAAAATTTCAGAGAAAGGAGAAAATACTCTATGATCATTTTATACTCTATGGATTTTTAATAGTCAATAAATTAGGAGATAAATAAACAAAACAATGAATTTAGACGTAGATTAACAAGAGAGATTTAGCCACAAGGTAGAAAATTCAGAAGATTCCAGATTTAGAAACACGAAAGTAAACAAAATCGTAGCACACATATGCCATAACAACCTCCTTTGGCTGAAAATTGAAGATAGAGACAGTAAGAAAAACAAAAATAGTTTCTATCAGAACACTCAAGTACCTGAATTTCAGTCAAGAATAAGAGGTTATGTCTAAGAGAGGTGGTGTTCAACAAAATGGAAATTGTATTGAAGACAGTGAATGTTGCAAAAATTAATGAAGAAAAATAGACAATGCACTAGGGCAAGCCAGATGCAAAGTCTTGGTGGCACCAACCCAATATTACCTATCAATAGTTTTGTTTAGCAGTGTGACTACAAAATAACTAGGTATTATAGATAGCAGAAAACCTAAATTTTATGATCATTGAATATTTTCAATCTTGTTTCAACCTTCATGATTTCTGTAAAATAAATGGTATCGGTATCAGTACTCGGTATAAGTAAATTTAGAGGTATCAGTATCGGATGGTTTAAAATTACTGGTATTGGTTAAAATTTTGGTATCGCCCATCCCTACTGGTAATACAGAATCATTTTTCAATCAACAAAAAAATAGTTAATTTATATATATATTAATAGTATTAACAGGAGCACTTAGAAAATATTGAGTTTTTACAAAACATTTTTAACAGGAGATAAATTGTATCCCATTCGTTGGAGTGAAAAGCGAAACTGAAGTAAAAGAAGAACTTGAGAGTATTAAGAGGAAAGACATAGCAAATGATGAACTTTTTAACGAAATTTGTATGTTGGATCAAAATCAGGTATAAATAAAGTGTTTAAAGATTATTACATTAGATAAGATATTGTTACTTATGAAAGCATGTAAAACCAATTAACAATAATGCACAAATTGTAACCGAAAAAAAATAAATAAATAAAATTATATATATATATATATATATATATATATATATATATATATATATATATATATATATATATATATATATATATATATATATATATATATATATATATATATATATATATATATATATACAGAGGTGGGCAATGATCTATTACTCCGTTACTAACGGATCTAGTTTTTTTGAGTAACGGAGTAAAGAACTCATTAGTTTTTCTTTCATGTTAATGCACTGAATAACTTCATTTTTTTTTTCCTCTTACTTTTTAGTCTGTTACATTTTTTGTTTTGTTTGACTTCCTCTTATTGTTGATAGCCAATTAACCACCCTGGTCAAACTAAAATATCCTATATATATATATATATATATATATATATATATATATATATATATATATATATATATATATATATATATATATATATATATATATATATATATATATATATATATATATATATATATATATATATATATATATATATATATATTATAACATACACAAAGGTGAGCATCGTTACTCAAAAAAGTGCATTTAAATTTTACTTGAAAAAAGTAAATTCCGTTTCTTTGAAAAGAAAAAGAAAAGTAACGAAGGTTCCGTTACTTTTAGCTTTTGACTACGACATTAATTGCAGGTATCGTAGGTAATTTATAAATGGGTATATTAAATTTTCAACATTATTATTAAAAAAATTAATAATTATACATAAATTACAAACATGTATATATTTGTTTGTATATTCGTTTTTGGCATTCCTAAATGAGGTTGCATTTTCAATATATTCTGCATGCTGTTGGCTATCCTGTAATTTAAAGAAAATATACACTTTAATTAGGATAAGCATAAACAGCAACATTGCTTGAAAAAATACCTAAAGCAAGTATAGATTCGCTCTAAAGTTTACATTTCATATATATATATATATATATATATATATATATATATATATATATATATATATATATATATATATATATATATATATATATATATATATATATATATATATATATTAAAACATCACCACAACTCACGGGCATAGCCCTATTCAAGGAGGGGGTATTATAGCAATGAAAGAATACGAAAAACCCTACTAGTACCACCTAATGCAAATTTCGCAGGTGAGCACAGATGTGGGCTTTAAACCACATATCACAATGGCTGTTAATGCAGCCTCTAAGAAGTTGGTAATACTATTCAGGTTGCGAGAATTTTTCTCTTCTGAGCAGTTACTCCAATTAGATATGGGTCTTATTTGCCCTTATATGGAGGATTATTCTCACATGTGGAGGGGGGGAGCTCCAGCTTGTCCACTCTTCTGGACAGGGTTGAGTCTAAAGATTAAAGATTTAATAAACTGTCACCAACTTTCAAACTCTCTTGAGTCTTGACCCTCTAGTTCTGAGATGTGACGTTGGCGCAGAAACTCTTTTCTATAGGTATAGGTACTACAATGGTGGGTACTTGAGGGAATTGGCCTCTCGCATTTCTCCACCACTGCGTCGTCCTCGTTGCACAAGGGGTGCTATGCTTTTTCACTAATTTTGGGTGGATACTGGAAACCTTAGGCTTGCCCATTGTGGCGGCTTCCTCTTTCCAGTCCACCTCTGTTCTGCAAAATTCTCTACCATCTTCTATTTTTCCTCCTGTATTTAATCTTCCTCTCTTCAAGGTCTCCGTCTGCGCCCACCTGAGGAATGTGCGTTAGTTTCGAGTCTGGCTGGGTTTTCGTACTTTTGTATGTGCCCCCTCATTGAAATAGGCTCTGCTCGTGATGTGGTGGCAAACTGTTAAAAAAATGAGATTAAATTCGGCAGGAAACGCAGAAGATGGGAGAGAATTCTACAAAACAAAGGTGGCTGGAAAGGAGGCACCACAGCGGACAACTCTGGAGCTGCATATGTCAATACAAAATTTATGTGCAGACATAAATTGTGCTACGAGGCCGAGGTAAAGGTGGAGGTATACGAGTGGGCAATTTCCTCGAGCATTTACCGCTGTAGTACCAATAGAAAAGAGACAAGACACCAACGTCACGTCGCAAAGATAAGGGGTCAAGTGAATTAGAAAAAGCGATAGTTTTCCTCAACCTTATCCAAAAGTCGGGTGAAATCTGAGCCACCACAGATATTAGAGCAGTACTCCATACAAGGGCGGATGAGGCCCTTGTATAATTGGAGTAACTGCGAAAAAGGAAAAAAAAATTCTCAGTCTAAACAGAATTTCCAGCTTCTTTGAGGCCGTCCTAGAAACCATTGTGAAGTGAGGTTTTCAAGACATTTTTTTATTTATGTGAAGGCCAAGGATGTTTATATTTTCGACAGGAGAAACGGATGAACCATCAAAATAAAATAGAAAAGTTAGGTGACTTTGAGAGGGAGACTTCAAGAAGTTGAGTTTTTAAAGAGTTGAATTTCACAAGGTTGAGACGACCCCACTTGGAAATTCTATCCAGGTCTGCAAGAATGGAACCGGAAAGATGAAGACGAGAGGCAACTCTAGAAGCAAAAGAGGCAGCAGATTTGAAATGAGTAGAAGAAAGAAGAAAAGTAGGAATGGAGTAGGATACAAGACAGAACCGTGAGGAACATCACTATTGACAGGAAAGGAAGAAGTCGCCCCATCAACAACAGCCGAAATCAAACGATTAGAAAGAAAACTAGACATAATTAGGCAAAGAGAAGGAGGAAACCCAAAGGATGGAAGCTTGGAAAGCAGTGACGCATGCAATACCCGACCAAATGCCTTAGATATGTCAAGCTCCACTACAAAAGATCCCCATGTCTCTAAGGGCAGAAGACCATAAATGTGTGAGATAGGAAAGTATATCACCAGTAGACCTCGAACGCCGAAAGCCATACTGATGATCAGAAAAGGGAATGAGATTCCAGATGATTCAAGAAATGAGAGTTGAGAAGGCTTTCAAAGATCTTTGACAGAATACAAATGAGAGCAATAATGTGATAGTTAGAAGGATCAGAGCCACTACCCTTCTTGAGAATAGGTTTGACTAATGCGCTTCCAACATTGAGGAAAAGTACTAGTAGTGAGGCATAGAGAGGAAAATTGAGCGAGGGAGGGGGCCAGCTCAGAAGCACACTCCCTTAAAACTCTGAGAGGAATGCCAACCGGGCCGATTGCCTTCCTAACGTTCATAGATTTCAGAAGTCCATGCACCTGATCAAATGTAAAAACAGGTAAAGGTATGGGACATCTGAGAGAAGAAGTAGGAGGAGGATTGCCAGAGTCGTCCAGGGTTGAATTAGAAGAAAAAAGGAGGCCGAAAATATTAGCCTGCTCAGTTGCTGCTCGTTGGAGTGTCAGTAGCACAACCATCAGATTGAATAAGAGAAGGAAATGAAGATTTACAGAAGATGTTAGTGAGGTTTTTGGCAAGAGGTCAGAAAGATTTGTTAGTAGGAGAATTTAGGAGCTCAACCACACCTTCGTTTGGTGACAGTCTGCTTTGCTCGTCGAAGAAAAAAAAAAAAAAAAAAAAAAAAATATATATATATATATATATATATATATATATATATATATATATATATATATATATATATATATATATATATATATATATATATATATATATATATATATATATATATATATATATATATATATTGGATTTATTTTGGAAAAATTTGTAAAGAGGTCAAAAGCACTGAAAATTTTTAAGGTTAAGAAAATTAGATATAAGGTTTTTTAATTGTAAGGAAGGAGTAGAATAGTTCACTTAAATAATGATTATATGCATTTTCTCCAAAAAAAAAATCAAAAAAAGTTACAGTGTATAGTTAAAGTTTAAAAAAAGTACAATTAAAAAAAAAAAATATTCTATTCTAATTCATAATAGTGATTACAACAGGTTTACTTAAGTAAGACCCTAAGGTAAAGTTTGAAAAAATGTAAGATATAAAATTATCAATTTAACCTGTATTTATACATATCATTGTTATTTTATTGCCATGTATCAAACTTGTATATCATTTAGCTGCATTATTTAAAAATTATTATTTTGTTTATACTTTCAGTCAATATGGCTAAAAGATCAGCTTCTGCAGTATTTGAATACTTTACAATGTTTCAGGATAGGCTCGAAATAGCTAAATGTTAACATCTGCAGTCAGAAAATCTGCACAAGTAGAGTATCTGCTAAAAAATAAAAAATAAGAAAAGAAAAAAATCTTAATTTTCTTAATCTTCT
>SEYY01000968.1:37810-64872 GCA_009176605.1 Armadillidium nasatum
TGAATCTGTTCAAAAAGGACACTTAAAAACCCACATGCTTACGCATACAGATGTAAAATTATTTAAATGTACCGAATGTTCCTATGAATGTAATCAGAAAGTAGGCTTTAAAGCGCACATGCTTGCACACGCAAATGTCAAGTTATTTAAATGTCCTGTCTGCTCCTATGAATGTAATCACAAAGGAAACTTGAAGACACACCTCCTTATACACGCAAATGTAAAATTATTTAAGTGTTCCGAATGCTCCTATGAATGTAATCAGAAAGGGAGCTTAAAAATTCACATGCTTACGCATGCAAAAGTAAAATTATTTAAATGTACCGATTGCCCCTATGAATGTAATCTGAAAGGAAGCTTGAAAACTCATATGCTTACACACGCAAATATAAAATTATTTAAATGTTTTGAGTGCTCCTACCAAAGTAATCACATAGGAAACTTAAAAGGACACATGCTTACACATGCAAATGTTAAATTATTTAAATGTACCGATTGCCCCTATGAATGCAATCAGAAAGGAAGCTTATTAAGGCACATGCTCAAACATCCAAATGTTGACTCTCCCGGAGACTGTTGATCCTTCGGGAGATAGTTGACCTTTACTGCGAGTGAAGGAGGGGAGAGATATCTGAGAGGCTTGAATGGTGAAAGTTATTATGTCGTAGCTATTAAATTTAACGATTGTATAGTATATATTATATAGATTATATAACAACTATTGTCTCTTTTGTTTCAGTTTCTTGATGATTTCATAAATTGCGTTCTGTGTCTTTTACTTATATTTATGGTTCCGAATGATTTATTATATTTTCAACTTAATAATCGATCACTTACTCAAGGTTATCCATGATTGGAATTGGGAATTATTTTAGACATTATGATCATCTTTTTTATGATTTTACTGTTTATTAATGTACAATAAATAATTGTTTTCTTAATTGATTAATTCTTATTTCCTACTTATATTCAATAAAAAAGTTTTGTTTTATTTTCCTTGTTATCTTCACAGTATAAATTGTATAAGTATGTTTCAATTAGATTTTATAACAACAATAAATTGTCGAAATATTTCAAAGTCGATTTCAAATTATAGTAAAAATATTTTTGTAAATAGTTTGTAAATTTTATTTTCAGAGTCGAGTTCAAATTATAGTAAAAATATTTTTGTAAATATTTTCTAAGTTTCAAATAGATTTCAGAACAAGAGTAAATTGTTGAAAATATTTCAGAGTTGATTTCAAAGTATAGCAAAAAATATTAAAATATTTTGTTTCAATTAGTTTTAGAACAGTAAATTGTTGAAAATATTTCAGAGTCGATTTCAAATTATAGTAAAAATATTTATTAAAATATTTTCTAAAGTTTCAAATTACTTAATATAAAGTTTAAAGAATTACTAAATATCACTAAATGAAGTTAAATATATTACGAAAATTCAACAAAACATCTTTTATACTCTGATTAATTTATCTACAATAGAGAAACCGTTTCAAAACAATCTAATAAAATTCATTACACATTAATAACCATAATAAAGTCCATGAAGGTCTCAAACAAAACTTAAAAATCTACAACTTGATTATTGTATAAATTATTCCAAATCATATATTGTAAAATAGACTAATTAAATCAAAATAGTTTACCTAAACATCAAAAAAAAAAAAAAAATGAAATTGTAAATTAATAATGATGGTTCACTTTAAATATATTTACAAATATACAAAAATTGATATAAAATATCAATTATTCCTAATGTTAATTATTATCGGAATGTCGAAACAAAGATATCAAATTCAATCGTATGTTATTGCTTTAAGTTGAAGGTTAAATTACTTCTAATAACTGGTCAAAACTTATCAAATAAACTTTATATTAAGTTTTAAGTTGAAGTAAAAAACTCTTCTAATAGTTCATCTAAATATATCAAATAAACTCATATATTATGAATTCTTAGTTGAAGGCAAAAGCACTTCTAATAATTTATCGAAATATGTCAAAAATAAAACTCGTATATTATGAGTTCTAAGTGGTAAGCAAAAACACTTCTAATAATTTATCTAAATATATCAAATAAACTCGTATTTGAAGAGTTCTAAGTTGAAGGCAAAAACACTTCTAATAATTTATCTAAATATATAAAATGAACTCTTATATCAACAGTTCTAAGTTGAAGGCAAAAGCAATTCTAATCATTTATCAAAATACATCAAATAAACTCGTATTTGAAGAGTTCTAAGTTGAAGGCAAAAGCACTTCTAATAATTTATCTAAATATACAAAATAAACTCTTATATCAACAGTTGACATCATTTTCTGTCCACTTGCCAGCGTGTGATGGTGCTTGGCAATTATGCTACCCTGACAATAAAATCGGAAATGTTAGATGCTGGTTTGCACTTATCATTGAAACCCTACGAATATTTTAGCCAAATTACAAAATCCTTTTGCCATAAAATAATCGGGACCAGCTGAATACCGATCTTTCGTTATTAAAATTTTCATATCGGGATCGGGAATCCTGTACGATCACACACACACACACAAGGAACATAGGAAAAATAGACAGTTAGAAGCCACAAGGGCCTATCATAGGACATTGGAAAATAGACAGTATAGAAGCCACAAGGGCCTATCAAAACTATACCAGTCCAAACAAATAATATCAATAACAAAACTAATACATGCACAAAAGACTAAGCCTATCCCATCCCTAGTTATCAATACATTCATGCAAAGATAAAAGTAAAACCAAGACCAATTATACATGCAATATTCAATGAACCATCACCCACTACAAAAAAAAAAACTGCCATTAGGCTTAGTCATAGGTTGATCTAAAAATTCATATATACCCACCAATTTGGCTTAGTCAAGTTATTCTATATAATACCTAAACCATCCATATATCTATCTAGCCCCCTTTTTAAATTTGACAAGAGAATCACAATCAACAATCTCTTGTGGCAAGTCATTCCAAAAATTAACAACTCTATTACTGAAAGAGTATTTTCTTAGATCGAGAGATGGCATGGCTTCTTTTTAATTTTCTATCATGTCCTCTAGTTACTCTTCCATTGGTCCACTATAAAGTATTTTTCAATCTCTGTATTACTGTCAGATGCAAATATTTTGTAAACTTGTATCATATCCCCTCTGAGAAATCTCCTTTCAACCGAGAACATTCCTAACTCTTTCAACCTCTCTTCATAGCTCTTATTTTCAAAGCCAGAAATCATCCTTGTTGCTCTACGTTGTACTCTCTCCAGCATATCTATGTCTTTCTTAAATGAGGAGCCCAAACCTGTGCACAATACTCTAATGCTGGCCTAACATAGCTATTATATAGCTTGCTTATAACCTCTTTGCTCTTGTAAACTACATTGCGATTAATTATACCTAACATCTTATTTGCTCTATTCCTTGCTTCCAAACATTGATCACCCACCTTCAGATTACTGCTAATAATCACACCTAAATCCTTTTCTTGGTCCACAGTCTCAAGCCACTTCCCATTCATTTCATAATTAAATCCTTCATTTGAGTAACCTACATGAAGAACTTTACATTTTTTACTATTAAAGTTCATTTGCCACCTCTCTGCCCAACCAAGAAGTCTATCTAGAATCACCTTGAAGCTTTATGCATCCATCATTATTCCTTACTGAGGTAACCACTTTGGTATCATCAGCAAACTTAGAAACCTTACATTTAAGACCTTTGTCTAAATCATTTATATATATAAGGAACAAAAGTGGTCCCAGCACAGAACCCTGTGGGACCCCACTCTTCACCGTTTCCCATAATGACTTATTTCCATTAAGTAATACACACTGCCTTCTGTTCTTTAAACCACTCTTTAATCCAATTGTGTACCATACCATTATACCACACTGTGACAACTTTTGCATCAACCTAACATGGGGTACCTTATCAAAAGCTTTGCTAAAGTCTAAATATATAACATCAACTGGATCACCCCTGTCTATGCATTCAGTAATATATTCCATAAATTCTAGTAGATTTGTCTGACATGATCTACCCTTTCTAAAGCCATGCTGGGAGTTATATAGTATCTTGTTATCATCTAAATGCTTCTCTATATGACTTTTCAGTAACTTTTCCAAAATTTTTACGAACAAGAGATGTTAAACTAACTGGCCTATAGTTCCCTAAATCTTCCTTACTACCTTTTTTAAAAATGGGCACCACATATGCCGTTTTCCAGTCTTCAGGTACCTCTCCAAAAGCAATAGATCGCTTAAAAATCAAATACAGTGCCTTTGCAATACTGTACTCCCCTCTTTTAGAATTCTACCATATACACCATCTGGACCCGCTGCCTTATTTGGGTCAATATGTTCTAGTAAAAGATTTAATTTCATTTAACTCAATTTCAAATGCTTCACACCTATTCATTACATGTATACTAGAACTATTAGTCTCTAAACTGCTATCCAACCTTTCCTCAGTAAACACTGATGCAAAATAAGCATTGAAAATATTAACCAATTCCTTATCTGAACTTACTAAATTTCCATCAATTTTAATTGGGCCAATTTTCTTATCCTTGCTTTTAAATTTATAAAAACTAAAAAACTTTTTCAGGTCTTTATTACTGTTTCTTGCCAAATTAATTTCTGCCATTCTCTTTGCTCTTCTTATTGAGTGGTTAAGTTCATTCCTAATTCTCTTATAATGTTCCAAATCTTCCACCCTGCTCCTACCTTTGAATATTTTAAAACATCTACGCTTTTCACTGATTTTCTCTTTATCTCTCTACTCCACCAATTAGGTTTCTATTTGCCACCCTAATGATTTATCTTTAAAACACACAGACTGAATGGAAGACAATATTTCCTTGAAGTATTCCCACATGATGAAACAATTTTGACCATCAAACTCCTTATCCCAGTCAATTTCATTGAGCATTGCTCGGAATTTGCTAAAATCTCCGTTTCTGAAATCTAATATCTTTTCCCTATTGACTTGCAATTTGGGCCCAGACCTCATATTCCAGTTAAATCTAATAATATAATGATCACTAGCTCCTAAAGTCTCCCCAACTTCGATATCATTCACCATATTCTCATCATTTGTTAATATTAAATCTAACAATGCCGCATGCCTTGTCGGTTCTTGAACCATCTGACTCAAAAAGTTGTATAGAATACAATTTACAAATACTGAACTTCTATTAACCATACTACTCAAAGTATTCCACTCAATGTCTGGAAAATTAAAATCACCCATAATGACTACCCCTTTTGCATTATTTTCACACGCTACTTTGATTTCCTTCACCATATCTTCATCTAATACTTGATTCTGATCAGGAGCTCTATAAAATGCTCCTATCCTGTATGATTTATTATACATAAGAATATCTACCCACAGAGATTCCACATCCTGATTTGTTTTAATGTCAGCAATTAACACCGATTCAATATTGCTTTTAACATAGAGTGCTACACCTCCACCATTTCTTCCTCTACGTTGGTATAGGTAAAATGAGTATCCTTCTATTTCATATTCCTGTAGGAATCTCCGTAAAGTGCCTCATTACCCATGCTTCAGTAATGCAAATAATGTCAAGATTCTCCTTTATGATGTAACTAGTCAACTCATCTTTTTTTTTCTAAGGCTCTGAGCATTTGTGTAAAAACATTTCATACTAAACATGTCCTTATATGTATCCTTTCCATCTTGATTTCTAGTAATGTCTCCATTTTTATTAATAGGCCCATATTGTAAGGCACCTTTATTTTTATTCATACCACCATCCCAATATTACAATCACCCATCTCCACAACTAGCAGTGCCAATAATTATGCCCTTCACCCCTATCCTTACCTAGTTTCCCGGCAGACATCTCTCCAGCCTGTAACCTAGAAGCTGCACACCCGCTCGACTAAGGTGAACTCCATCTCTTGCAAACAGATTCTTGTCCTGAAACTCTTCCCAGTGATCCAAAAATCCAATATTCTCTGAAAAACATAAATTCCTAACCCTTTCATTCATACCAAAAGCCCTACTTTCCCATTCTAGCCTGCTCCCAACCTAGGTAATATACCTGACACTATGCATTTCCTACCACTTACTTTCAGTCTTTCAATCAAATTCCTATAGCTTGCTAACAGTTCCTCTGACTTTCTATGACCTATATCATTTGTTCCAACATGTACAATCACTCTTGCATTCACATTCGTATCTGCAATCTCCCTATCTATTCTGTCCACAATATATTCACTCTTGCACCTGGATAACATACTCGCATTCGTTTCCTTTTATCCGTATTTCTAAACTTCCTATCTAAATATCGTATCTGAGAGTCACCAATCAGTAATGCCTCAGTCTTCCTCTTGGGAAACCCGACATCACAACTGGCCACTTCAGATTCCTCCCCATCAGAAAGACAGCTAAACCTATTACTGCAGGTCACAGGTCTAGTGTCCCTCATGATCCTAATTTTATTACTCCTATTCTCTACAACACACCATCTATCTGCAGTCCTATCTGCCTCTATAGCCCTCCCCCTCACAAAATCCTTCCTAGGTGAGTCACTAGGTCTACTTGCCCCCATTACCCCTACCATTAGCCTGCCCCTCTGCCCACACACACACACACACACACCACACACATAATATATATTATATATATATATTATATATATATATATATATATATATATATATATATATATATATATATATATATTATATATATATATAAATTTTGCTTAAATTTTTATTTTATAAAGGAGCAGAAAACTAAAAATTTCTAGAAGTAAAAAAAAATATTGTTGGTTCGATACTGAGGATAAAAAAAATCAATATATCGACTTTGAAAATATCATCGATATTTTTCGATACTATCGTATCTTAATGGCAATATGGCATTCCTGCATTGGTTGTGGTAGTGAGATTCTGTACTGAATCCTCCAAGGATTGTGTTTCATGTATTAAGAAATTAGTATTCATTGAATATTCAATGAATGTAGATATATATTGAAACTTTTTTTTTTGCATCCCTATGTACATCATCATTGTTGGGGAACAAGGATCGGAGGGTTGGAATTTTGCATGGGAAGGGGACTGGGCCTGGGTTGCCTACAATTTGTAGAGGTAAATTCTACATGGAGTATTCAATGAACCATCACCCACTACAAAAAAACTGCCCGTTAGGCTTAGTCATAGGTTGATTTGTTGATCTAAAAATTCATATACTCGCCAATTTGGCTTAGTCAAGTTATACTATATAATACCTAAACCATCCATATATCTATCTAGCCTCCTTTTAAATTTAACAAGAGAATCACTGTCAACAATCTCTTTTCTTATCATGTCCTCTAGTTACTCTTCCACGGTTCACTATAAAGTATTTTTCAATCTCTGTATTACTGTCAGATGCAAATATTTTGTAAACTTGTATCGTGTCACCTCTGAGAAATCTCCTTTCAAAAAAGAACATTCCTAACCCCTTCAACCTCTCTTCATAGCTCTTATTTTCAAAGCCAGAAATCATCCTTGTTGCTCGATGTTGTACTCTCCAGCATATCAATGTTTTCATAAATGAGTAGCCCAAACCTGTGCCCAATACTCGAATGCTGGCCTAACATAGCTATTATATAGCTTGCTTATAACCTCTTTGCTCTTGTAAACTACAGTGCAATTAACTATACCTAACATCTTATTAGCTCTATTCCTTGTTTCCAAACATTGATCACCCACCTTCAGATTACTGCTAATAATCACACCTAAATCCTTTTCTTGGTCCACAGTCTCAAGCCACTTCCCATTCATTTCATAATTAAATCCTTCATTTGAGTAACCTACATAAAGAACTTTACATTTTTTACTATTAAAGTTCATTTGCCACCTCTCTACCCAACCAAGAAGTCTATCTAGATCACCTTGAAGCTTTATGCATCCATCATTATTCCTTGCTGAGGTGACCACTTTGGTATTTTCAAACTTAGAAACCTTACATTTAAGACCTTTGTCTAAGTCATTTATATATATAAGGAACAAAGTGGTCCCAGCACAGAACCCTGTGGGACCCCACTCTTCACCATTTCCCATAATGACTTATTACCATTAATAATACACACTGCCTTCTTCATACAGTATATCGAAACTACAAAGACGAATTCATCTGAAATAATTTTATTTAGGTTAATTGGGCTGTGGAAAATGATTTTGTAAACTAAAAACACTTAAAAGTAAAAAAAAATATTTAACAAGGAGTAATAACCATGATTATTTATTGGAACACATTGTATGACTTCAATTTAAGAAATTATATAGCTTTTTCTGAGCTAAAAAAAAAATCATAATGAAACTATGAAGATGAAATATTATGAAACAAAGTAAATTATGCATATGCATGCATATTCATATTCAATTGTATAAAAAAAATTTGTTTACCTTATTAATGCTGAAAGGCCCAGTATTTGCTAGGTTAGGCCTGTTTACAGGCCGTTAGGAATACTTTTACCTTTTAAGTCAAGGTTAGGTTACATTGAACTAGTTTGTTAGATCTAACAAACTATTTTGACTTAACCTAACATGGACTTAAGAATAAAAGTACACCTAACCTAGGAAATGCTGCTTCCTTCCTATTATTGTTATATGACAATTAAAATGTAATTTATAAATAAAAAAAAATTTATTTTCAATACTACAATTTACATAATTCACTTTATTTTATTTCATAATATTTTGTTTGTAATTTAGTAAATAAAAAAAGGAAAAATATTTTTTTAAAACTTTTTAAGCTAGAAAATAGCCATAAAATCTTAAATTTCCTCTCCATCACTGATGCAGGAATCTGGTACTGCGAGCCAAATGATAATATGCCATTGAAGTCATATGATGTGTTAAATTTTCCTACGTATTGCTTTTTGTTATTTTTTTTTTTTTATATTTTTTACAAAATCATTTTCCGCAGCTCAGCCTAAAAAAAAATTTACTTCACACCAATATATGAAAAAAAAATTTGTTCATGGGAAAAACAATTTTACCCAAAAAAATATTGCATACTTTTTTTTACTTTTTACTAATTTGACAAATATATAAAGTTTTTTTGAACCAAAATAACCTTTAATATTTAACACCAGTCAAGACAAGATAGTTTAATGAAATTGATAAACATTTTTTTTTTTTTTTCTGTAAAAGACTGATAGATAACCATACTCATGAGAAAAGTAGAAGGTTTTCTATTCTGTGAAATGTAGGGTGGACTTTGAATTGTTTAAAAATCAAGCAATTTATTTATCTAACTATTTATTTATCCTCACTAATTTGGATAAATTAAACTACTAGATGTTAATATATATTAGCTATATTTTGTGTATTAGTTATAAAGCACATAAATTATTATTGTAATTGCATATTTGAATGTTACTAACTTTTTTTTCACTTGAAATATTTCAAATTTGCATTTTGCAGACGAAGACTATCTTTATATTTTGTTACTAAATAATTTAATGATCTAAAAATGGATGATATATTGCATAATGAGGAATGCAAAGAAGCAAGTACTTCTTCGGATACAAAAATCAAATCATCATATGTAAACCCTTCAGATGCTGAAAACAAAGGAAGTGACTTCTCAGGTATTTAACATGTACTTATATTTATTGTTCATTCTAAAGATTTCCTTTTTTTTTTTAAGCTGTTATAATATAATCTATCTTTTCAGCTGCATTCAATAAAATAAAAAATTCAGAAATGTTTGAGAGTGTTCCAGGTAATCTGAAGTCTTCTGAAAACAAAATTCTTCCAAAAATTCCATCAAAAAATTGTGTTATTGTCAATTCAAGACAGGTACAGAATAATAAATAAATAAAATAAATATTTCTTTTAAATAAAAAAAAAAAAAAAAAAAAAATTATTTTATATATATATATATATATATATATATATATATATATATATATATATATATATATATATATATATATATATATATATATATATATATATAATTATTACGGATGGAGTCAAGTATCAGTAAAATTTGTGGTATTGGGCATCCAGTATCAGTATTTCAAATTTATGTAGATATTGGTGTTGGTAAAAGACAACTGATACCTAAATCTTGCATGTAAAGAAAGCTAATCAATTTCTGAAGAAGATATGCTTCTTTGACTGAAGTATGTTGTATTTTAAAAATATCGCTTTTCCGCAAATTGATATATATATATATATATATATATATATATATATATATATATATATATATATATATATTATATATATATATATATATATATATATATATATATATATATATATATATATAGGGACCGACCAGGGCTGGAATTTGGCGGGGCGGGGTTTCATAAAATTTGTAAAGAGGTCAAAAGCAATGAAATTTTAGGTTAAGAAAATTATATATAAATTTAATTGAGGTTTATTTAATTGTAAGGAAGTAGTAGAATAGCCAACATTCACTTAAATTAATGATTATATGCATTTTCTCTGAAAAATTTTCAAAAAATTACAGTTTTGTATAGTAAAAGTTTAAAAAAAGTACAAAAATTAAAAAAAATAAAAAAATTCATAATAGTAATTCAACAGGTTTACCTAGGTAAGACCCTAAGGCAGAGTTTGAAAAATGTAAAATATAAAATTATCAATATAACCTGTATTTATACATATCATTGTTACTTTATTTCTATGTATCAAACTTGTATCATTTAGCTACATTATTGCAAAATTATTATTTTGTTTATACTGTCAGTCAATATGGCTAAAAGATCAGCTTCTGCAGTATTGGAGTACTTTACAATGTGTCAGGATAGACTCGAAATAGCTAAATGTAACATCTGCAGTCAGAAAATTAAAATATAAATTAAAATATTATAAAATAATTATAATTAAAATAAAAATATATATATTTTTTTTTTAAAAAAAAAAAAAAAAAAATCTAAAATCAAAACACAAAGATGAACATTCACTAGCAGAAAAGGAGCGGTCAAAAGAAACAGAAAAGAAAAAAATCTTGATTTTCTTATATTTTGTTTGAATTTTTTTTTTATTATTTGACTGATCGAGCTAAAATTTTTAAGGTTTTTTGCATTTTTTCACAAAGTTCTGATTTGATTTCTAGCATTTTTTTTGAGTCTATAACGGTTTGAAAGTTATTTGGACCCAAAGTTGAAAGAAAATGAATAACTTGGTCAAACCACTGGTCCACATGAGCTGAAAATTTAACTGAATAATCCTTAGCCCCAATTTCTTGCATTGGTGGGAACAGATTTTTGATATCACGTCTAGAAAAAAAGTTATAAGCACTTGAAATTTTTTTTTTTGCAAAAATTGTACCCTTCTGGAGGAAAAAATTTAAAAAAAAACGCTATCTACTAATTTTTTATTTGTGGATATTGTTTAGAGGAGGGACAGGGCAACAACATTTATTTAGTGCATTATTAAATGCTATTTGTTTGAATCGAGATATAGCCTCTCAAACTTTCGAAATTTTTGAAATTTGGTCAAAAATGGACCTTTGTGAAGGCTATATCTCGAAACCAACGAATCGCATCGAATAAAGTATATAGAGGAATTTGTAGCCCCACCCCTCCTTTATACATCCACAAAAATAAGAAATGTTATAGTTGTATTTTTTTAAAAAAAATTTTTTATGGAAAAGGTTTTTTTTTTTTTTTTAAATATTTTTTTCCGATAGTTGGTCAGTTTTTGGCTTATAACATTTTTCCTATAACCCTGGGAACAAAAGTCTATTAGAAACTTTTGTAGCCTATAGAATTTTGAATAAATAGTCCAACTTTCATCTCATTTAAAAAGTGGTTTAGCCCTGCCATTCTTTTAAAAAAGGGTCAAATTTCCACCCCCCCAACCCCCCAAAAAAAAAAACTTTTTAACCATAATAGACTCGAAAAAACGCTAGAAATGGACTTTTCTTACGGGTAAAAAATCTATATACACTGAAAATTTCAGCAGAATCGGCTGAAAATTAAAAAAAAAATTTTTTTTTGAAACTTGACTGTCCCTTTTGCCATTTTAACCCCGGTTTTCCCTGATTTATATATATATATATATATATATATATATATATATATATATATATATATATATATATATATATATATATATATATATATATATATATATATATATATATATATATATATATATATATATATATATAATATACGGTGAACATGTCAGGTTCCTACGAATTTCCATCAGAGTTGGGGAAGTGCCGGAAACCTGGCCAAGTTACAGGCCGATATGTCTCTATACACGGCGGTTGAGATTGTGCAAGTCAAAGGAAGTTGGGAATACAGATAAAAGGAATGTGTTCCAGATTTTACCACCTGAGTACATGTAAAATGGAGCGTAGCCATTAAGTCTGGGGTCAGAGAAAAGATGAGACTGTGTAGGAAAGCGTGCAGCTCGAGCCCTTCTCAAGTTAGGAGGTATGCAATGAAAGAGTTCAGAGGAGCAGTGTCCCTTGTAATAGAGATAGTATAGTAAGAATGACTCAGCAATTTGATAGGCAGAAAGAGACTGGAGAGAATTAGTGAGAACGGAAGTGTTGAAAAGGCGAAATGCCCTAGATTCCACCTTTTCAAGGAGAGCAGTATATGTAAATCATCCCAAATGTGTGAGGCATGCTCTATATAGGGGTGAGCAATACCCTTATAAAGAGAATATATATGGTTGTGGCGTGAAAAAATTATGAAGGTGCCTCAGAACAACCAACCTACCTGTTATTAGCTTGTTTAGAAAGAGAAGTAATGTGTTCCTTCTAAGAAAGATCATGAGAAAAAGAAACACAGAATATTAAGGATGGACAAAAGTTTTTTTTTTTTTTTGTCATAATTGTGCGAAAAGTTGTGTTGAGAAAGAAATTGGGGAATGAGTTTTTCAGGCATTGAAAATTACCTTGTTTTCTCAGACCCAGTTTGAAATATGAGAAAGATCAGAGGTTAGTTGCTCCAAGACCACACTCTAGCGTCAATTAACTGCCGTCTTTCAAATTGGAAGGAGAATTGAAAAAAAAGGGTGGAGTCATTATCATAAGAGTGGATTGGTGATTAAGTAATTGAAATAGTGTTTAATGTAAAGTAGAAAAAGAGTTGGAGATAGGATAGATCCCTGAAGAACACCTCTATTAATTGATTTAAAAAAAGAACGATAACCGTCTATGACAGCTACTACAGAACGACTGAAAAGGAAATCAGAGAGGATAGATTCTGAAAGAGCAAAGTTTAAAAATCATAGCTTTATGCAGCACTATTGGAGGCTTTCAATAAGATAGAAGAGGATACAGAGATAAGAAAGCGATTGGAAGACCAAATTAGAAAGATAGAGTTTGACAGTATCAGGAGAAGGATTAGAGTTTAAAAAAGATCTAGAATGTTTAGTTTATCTCCAAGGTGATCAGGGATACTAGTAGGGAGCTTCACCCACTACTCAAGGTCACTATGGATGGAGAATTGAAAGTCACGTTCACAGGCTGTCATGAAAACTAGAAGAAGATCATTGCTGGTGGTGAACATTGAAATCACCTAATATGATGATTTCTGAGAAAGGAGAAGAAAAAAGAATGTTCTCTGTTTTGGAGTTTAGATGATCAGTAAATTAGGAGATAAATAAACAGATTTTTACCACTATTAAGGGCAAGAGAGCTTTAGCTACAAGGTGGAAAATTCAGAAGACTCGGGTGAGAGACACAAGAGTAAACAAAATCGTAGCCCACTTATGAATAACAACCTCCTTTGGCTGAAAATTGAAGATAAAGATAGTAAGAAGAAACAGAAAATGGTTTGCTATCAGAATGCTCAAGTACCTGAGTTTATATCAAGAATAAGAGGTTAGGTCTAAAAGAAGAGAGGTGGTGTTCAACAAAATGGAAATTGTTTCAAAGACCGTGAATATTGCACAAATTAATGAAGAAAATAGACCATGCGATAGGGCAGGTCGGATTCAAAGTCTTGGTGGCACCAACCTTATATCACTTATCAATAGTTTTGTTTAGCAATGTGACTACAAAATAACTAGGTCTTGCTGATAGCAGAGAACCTAAATTTTATGATAGTTTAATATTTTCAATCTTGTTCCAACCTTCATGAGTTCAGTAAAAAAAAAAATGGTATCGGTATCAGTAAATATAGAGGTATCGGGTGAATTAAAATTATTGGTATCGGTATCGATTAAAACTATGATATCGCTCTATCCCTTATATATATATATATATATATATATATATATATATATATATATATATATATATATATATATATATATATATATATATATATATATATATATATATATATATATATATATATATATATATATATATATATATATATATATATATATATATATATATATGACTGCATTGAATTTACCGACAACCATTCAATTACATGCACAATTTATCGAAATATTGATTTTTTAATTAAATTTTAAAATTCTTGTAGTGTATTTTTCATGTAATGCAACCTAGTGGACCTAAACGTAAATACCAAATGGATGCAAATTTTGTTTTATATATCATTTTTATTACTGTTTTGACGTTGGTTTCTTTTGACATGTTTGTATGTGCACTCTCTGTGAATTCCACTTTGAAGTCAACTGTTTTGCAGATGTATGCATAGGCCATCCTAGCAAAAGAAATTGTAAATGACCTCCAAGGTAATTTGAAATGATTATAAAACTATTTTAGATACCCAAATGTAACATCACGGTTAAAGGATGTCATAAAGCGTTTAAAATCCAAGTTGTTACAACCATCCAAATATTTTATAAATTTGTAATGTCTTAAGAATGAAAAAAAGTTATAACAAAGTTTGCATCAAACAATACTAAACTGTGATATCGTTTCCCCCCCCAAAAAAAAATAAACTGTGACCCCTCTTGCTGCAAACATCACCCTAGCCTAAACAATTTTTGTTAAATAGTGTAAGTTGGAGATTTGTTGTCAATGACTCTCCTGGATACCACACTATATACATTATTCTGAAAATCAAAAATTTAAATTCACAATTTATTTACTGGTTTATTTCTCATTTTATATCAAACTTTATATTCTCTATTTTTTTTTCTTAGAGAGGAAATCCGATTTTAAAATTTATCAGAAATGTGCCATGGGAATATGGAGAAATTGTTCCAGATTATGTGATGGGGCAGACGACGTGTGCAATGTTTTTGAGTTTGCGATATCATACTTTGAATCCAAATTATATCCATGATAGATTGAAAATGCTGGGACATCAGTATGAATTACGCGTACTACTTGTACAGGTCTGTTTATAATATATATATATATATATATATATATATATATATATATATATATATATATATATATATATATATATATATATATATATATATATATATATATATATATATATATATATATATATATATATATATATATATATATATATATATATATATATATATCTTGTGGTTGACAAAGGCCAGAGCCCTACCAATTTCCATCAGTCAGAGTTGGGGAAATACCGGAAAACCTGGTGAAGTTATAGACTGACATGTCTCGATACACAGCATTTGAAAGTGCAAATCAAAGGAAGTTGAAAAAACAAAAAGGAAATGTGTTCCAAATTTTACCAGTTGAGTACATGTAAAATTAACCATAGCTTTTAAGTTTGGGGTCAGAGAGTTGGAGAAAGGGTGAAGTTGAAGAAGGGCGTGTAGCTGGAGTCCTCAGTGAAGGAAGTTATGGGGGAAGTATGCGACGAGAGTGTTCAGAAGAGCAGTGTCCATTGTAATACAGATAATATAGAGAGAATAACAACAATTCGACAGGCAGAAAGTAACTAGAGAGAATTAATGAGTTTAAGAGTCGAAAAGACGAAAAGCCGTAGATTACATATTTTCAAGGATAGTTGTATGAGTGAACCATCCCAAATGTGTGAGACATACTCTATACAGGGGCGAACAACACCCCTGTAAAGAGCAAGCAACAGGGGTAGTGATAAAAAATTACAAAGGGTCCTCAGAGTATTCAACCTTTTAGAAAGAGAAGTAATGTGTTCCTTCTAAGAAAAATCACGAGAAAAAGAAACACTGAGAATATTAAGGACGGACGAAGGTTTGAGTTTTGTTTTCGAAGAAATCGTAGTTGTATGTAAGGTTTTGTCGAGTAGAGAGATGTAAGATTTGAGTTTTTGATACATTGAAGACGACCTTGCTTTCTCTGCCAAAATTTGAAATACGATAAAGATCAGTAGCTAGTTTCTAAGGACACCATTCTAGCGTAATTTAACTGCCGTTGGGAGGGGCATCTTTCAAATTAGGTGGAGTCATTAGCATAGGAGTGGATAGATAATTAAGTAATTGAGAGAAGGTCTTTAATGAAAAGTAGAAAAATAGTTTTAGATAGGACAGATCCATGTGAAACACCGACTATTAATGGATTTAAAGGAAAAACTGTGGCTGTCTACAACAGCTGCTAGCTACTATACACAGGAAAGGAAATCATAAAATAAATTCCAAGAGGGAAGTTTGAAAATCAAAGTTCTGTGTAGCACCCTATCGAAGGTTTTCGATATGTCGAGCGCGACAGCAAAAAATATACTGATATGCCGAAAAGCGGAGGACCAAGAGTCAGAGAGAAGGCAAGATCACCAGTAGAGCGTTTTTTTTTTTTTTTTATATATATATATATATATATATATATATATATATATATATATATATATATATATATATATATATATATATATATATATATATATATATATATATATATATATATATATATATATATATATATATATATATATATATATATATATATATATATATATATATATACGAAAACCATACTGGGATCAGAGATAAAATTAGAAGATTTTTGATGTTTCCAAATCTTAAATAATTTTAGTAGAAAGAACTGAGGTTAAAGAAATATGACTAGTTGGAAGGTTGAAAGGGGTCCCCCTTTTGCGGTACAGACTGAATGAGGCACGTTTTCAGCAAGAAGAGAAAGTTGAAGCAGAAAGACGAAATAGTTTACCAAGGCATGGTGCAAGCTAAAAAGCACAAGTTTTGAGAACCACACGAGGGATACCATCAGGACCTTACACCTTCTTAATGTTTAGCTCAGAGAGAGCAGAAATGACGTCTTTAGAAGAAATTACAATTTTAGGCATAAATGAGTTTGGAGTGGTTGAAGGAGGAGGTATAACTTCGAAATCATTTAAAGTTGAATTAGCGGCAAATGTTTCAACGAAGACTTCAGCTTTAGAAGAAAGTTGGCATTGTGCCGAAAGAAGATACTAAAGTAGAGGGAAAGAAGAAGCATAGTTTAAGATGACATTTTTTTGCAAAATGTCAGAAAGAGCGTAAGGAAGAGGAGCCAGAAAAATTATTGCATTTTGTACTGAGAAATGAGTTTTTAGTGTTATGAAGAACAGATTTTGCACTATTTCGGAACGAAAAATTAATAGAATTATTTTTTGAAATTTGAAAACGACTACAATTTCTGAGAGCAGCATCCTTGCGGCAAATAGCACCAGAACAAGCAGAGTTAAATCAGGGTTTGTAAGGTTTAGCAGAAGGGAAAGATTATAGAATGTACCTTTCTATGCCACAGAGAATCACCTCGGTAATGCGCTTTGCACACGGAAGCGAGTTCGACAAGCTTGCTGCACCGAAATGTCAAACTTCTACTTGGTCTTACTTATGGAATACTTGAAAAGATAGAAGAGGATACAGAGATAAGATGATGATCGGAAGAACACAGAAGAGGTCGAGAGAATGGAGTTTGACAGTAAATGGAGTAGGATTGGAAGTTTCAAAAAAGGTCTAGAATGTTGGGACCATCTTCAATACTATCAGAGATACCAACTGCTGAAGTTCGTTTTGGATGGAGATTGGAAGGCACATTCACCGGCTGTATCATGAGAACTAGAAAGAAGCCATTGGCGGTTGTGAGCACAAATCATCTAATATGATTATTTTTGAGAAAGAAGAGAAATGTGCTCTATTTTGGAGTTGAGATAGTCACAGAATTTATGATAGTCAGTAGAATTAGGTGATAAATAAACAGAACAAATGAATGGCAAGAGAGCAAGCCACAAGGTGAAAATTTCAGAGGACTCCAAATTTGAGACACGAGAGTAAACAAAATCGTTGCACACATATGCAAAACAATTTCCTTTGGCTGAAAATTGGAGATAGCAAACCATTTTCTGTTTCCTCTTAATGTCTTTATCAGAATGCTCAAGCACCTGAGTTTCGATCAAGAAAAAGAAGTGAGGTCTAGAAGAAGAAGAGAAGTGGTTTTAAACAAAGTGGAAATTGGATTGCAGGTCGCGAATGTTACAGAAATTAATGAAGGAGGGAGACCGTGCAGTAGGGCAAGTCGGTATCACCTTTCAATAGTTTTGTTTAGCAATGTGACTTCAAAATAACTAGATATTACGGATAGCAGAAATCCTAAATTTTATGATCATTTAATATTTTCAGTCTTTTTTTTTAACCTTTATTAACTAAAAATTTTTTTAACTAAAAAAAATTATATTGGTATCGGTACTCGGTATCGGTACTCGGTATCGTATCGAGTTTTTTAAAATTATTGGGATTTGTATCAGTTAAAATTTTGGTATCGCTTCATCCCTAATCTTACATGAACTCTACTGGTAAAGTCTAGAACACATCCTTTATTTGTTTTGTCAACTTCCTTTGATTGCACACTTTCAAACGCCGTGTATCTGGACATGTCGGCCTTTAACGACCCGGATCTGTTTTTTTCCCAACTTCAATTCAAATCAGTAAGCCTCTGGCCTTTCCCAACCGGAGGATATATATATATATATATATATATATATATATATATATATATATATATATATATATATATATATATATATATATATATATATATATATATATATATATATATATATATATATATATATATATATATATATATATATATATATATATATATATCCGAAGGTAGACATAAAAGAACCACATTTAGAACTTAAGCAGTTAACAAAAATATGTGTATTTGCTGACTTAACTTTAATGTTGGCTTGGAATGCGGAAGAAGCGGGTCGAATCATCGAAGTCTACAAAATTTTTGAGAACAAGCCTCCAGATTTAATCATGGAGAAACAGGAAACTAATGTTTATGCTCAGGTAAATTTCATTCAGATTACATCCATTACTCTTTTATTTTTAAAAGTTATTTCAAATGCTCCGAAAATTGTACATCAAATTTGTATTTATTTAATGTTTATAAATGGCTGCATATATATGTGAAATTTTAGTTTCTATTTAAATCAATCTTTGTAAATACTCGGTCAAGAAATGGTCTTTTATCTCCTCCTATGGATCCCCATAACTGAACATCATAATACTCAAAATTTCAGTGATAGCATATGAGCCTAATTGAAAAAGGGACTATCAGACAACTAAGAACAAGAATAAGATCTACGGAAGGGTGAAGGACAAGAAGATGCTGAAGAAAGAAAAGAAAAATAAATAGTGGAGCTCAGAGAAGAGAAGAATGGTTCTAAACAATAAGGAAAGGAGAAGCCGGAAGAAAACTTCAGTGGTAGTAATTTTCAAGAAGCAGAGGTGAATTCTGCGACGGTGGATGTGGAAGAAAAGGAAGATTCAAACAGCGTTGGAGGGCTCTACGGCAGTCAATCTAGAGGTGCCTGAGTAGAGTATGTGGTAGTCGAATTAGAGTATATAATCGGCAGTGATGGGCTCTACTGCAGTCAGTCTAAAGGTGACTGAGTGGAGTGTCTGTAGTAGCCGATTTTGAGTGAAGAATCGGCATTTGTAGGCTCTGCAGCAGTCAATCTAGAGGTGATTGGGAGGAGTCAGAATCCATCATAGTCGACTTTGAGTGAATAGTTGGCCTACGTCGGTCAACCTAGAGGTGACTGAGTGGAGTCTGTGATAGCCCACTTCTTGTGAAGAATCTGGAGAGGAAAACTCTATTGCAGTTAGTTTAGAGGTTGCTGATTTAGAGGATGAAAAGAAGGAAATTGAAGAATCGGCGGAGGCGGACATAGAAGTAGACTTGAATGTGAAAATGAGGATTTAGTGGTGGCGGATTCATGGGAAGTGAAGTAGTTTCCAGAGGAGTTGCATTCGGAGGAGTAAAAAAAATAGAAGTAAAGAAAAGAGGAAGAACTGAAAGAAAAATGAATGGAGAAGAGGAGAGAGTGAGAAGAAGAAAAAGGTGTAAGATTGTTTAATATCTAAGGAGTAGTTAATTTTCAAGAAGACTTAGTTTATAAAGAAAATTTAATTTGCTAGAGGATTGTTTGCAAAGAGTAGAACTGGAATTGGAAGTGAGAAACATTTACTGAAGTTGAAAGTACAGGAAAGTAAGGTTTAGCAGACTTAGATTTTTTATTTTAATTTTTGTATTATTAATTTAAAAATAGTTTATATTTAAATCAGTCTTTAGAAATATTCAATCGTGAAATGGTAGTTTATCTCCTCTTACGAAGCCCCATAATAAAACATCATTATACTCAATAATGACATTGATACCAGAGGAAAGATGATATTGGGGTGAAAGAAAGCTAACAGAGACAGATAAGACTCTATGGAGATAACATTTTAAAAAAATTACTTCAGATGTTCAGAAAATTGGACATCAAATAATAATTTGTATTTATTTTGTATTGTATTTTAAATGATTGCATTTATAACTGTATTTTAAGTTGAAATTATTTTTTACCGTTCATTCTCAGTTATCTCTCCATTTTAGTATCTTCAAACCTAAAATTTCGTCCTTGGAAGTTTTGCTTTGCATTCTATTCTTTGTGAAGAGAGAATTTTTTTTTAATTATTCACGAAACTCTATTTATTTTTCTTTCTTTTCCACAACCTTATATAGTACAGCGTCTAGCAAACCAGTCTAACTCCGGAGCCAACCCTAAAAAATTGTAGTAATTCAGTATGCCAAGTAAAATTTAGATATTATATCCTCCATTAATTATTCACATTATCACTCTATTGTCATTAATACAAATTTTCATTCATTTTGCCACTCTGTCAATACATTTAAAACTCTTTTACATTTTCCTCAGAAGCCATATATGCAGTGGTGAAGTGTCAGTATATTTGAACAGGTTCGTTTCTTCGCCATAAGTTAACTATTTGACTTTCATGTTTAAATAAGCAGCAAGAGTCGTTAACCGGATTGCTTTGCAGAAAAAAGTTTTAACCAGGTTGGGCAACTGGCCTCCAACTCACCACTGCATATATGTATACACTAATTTTTAAAAAATCTAAAAAATTATAATTTACAATTGTTTTGAACAGAATTTCTTAATCTTGCTCCCAGAACAGATTCATGAGCCTTTCAATGAGGCAATCATGGGTATTTCCATCTTCTACTGTCTTTTAAGGAAGTCTTACCTAGAGGTGGATTTTCTTTCAAAATTGGGCCTTGATTTTGAAAGCAATTTTACACTTTAAACGGCTTGTAAAGCCTGCTAGAACTCTGTAAGTCGAACTCGTTTAAATTAAATTTTAATAGTGAGAAAAAAGCAGAACCTTGGTTGGATATTGGTTTTCCTGCTCCTTGCCCTTGCTAGGTGGAGACCTTCATATTATTTTTAATAAATTATACTTCGCCAATTCGTAGACTAGAATTTTAAAAACTAAATTTGATTATAATTTTTTAAAATAATTTGAAATATCAGAGTAATATAGTCCAAAATTTGTTGCTTCACCATAAATTTTGAGAAATTAATAATTTCATTTTACTTTAGTTATTTAGCATACCTAATATCAAATTCAGATTTTTTTTTTAATGTTAAATATTTTATAACCTGTTCAGTTCTGTTTGTAATAGTTTTATTCTTTTCCAACTCTTTAGATCCTTTCTGGAAAAGATCTCATAGATTTACAACCCTCCTCCCAGTCTCATCTCTATTCCTTTTCAATATATCTTCTTCTGTTTTAAGACATCCACTCCTGACAATAGTTCAACCATGTAGCTGTTTAAAGAATTATTGAAGCAAAATATATAGAAGCTTAACAAAATTGCTTCGAAACAATTTAATAAAAGTTTTTACGACAAAAAAAAAAAAAACTATTAGCAAAAATTGAACTTCCAAATAATCTCAACGTCCGAGAACTATTTTTAATTCAAAACAAAATTAACATAACCAAAATGTTGCCAGAAGCATCTTTCTTACATTAACCAAATAAACTTTCCACCACCTATTTAAATCAAAGATTTATTTGAATTGGACAAGTAGATTTTATACTTTTTTTTTTTTTAAATCGACTTAAGGAATTTGCTCATTCAACACACTGAATTTACCCCCCCCCCCTTAAAAAAAATTTTTTTTTTTTTTTTTTTTTTTTTTTTTACATTTAAAATTTTTAAAAGCTTTTAATGATTATATATATTTTACTTTTTTTAAAAACTTTTTTTATTTTTCTTTTTTCGATATTTTTAGCATTCCACATCTCGTTGGTATTTTAAGCTAAAAGTTTGCTCATTGTTTTAGTAAAACAAAATTTAGGTGGCTTCATAGAATAAACAGCAAGAGACTTTGAGTAACCAGAAATTGTTAAATTGAATAAAATTAAAATTACTGTAGATCAGGAGAAATGACAAGAGAATACAAATAACAGAATGATAATTCGCAAGCGACATTGCCGACTTATTATAAAAAAAAAAAGTATTATAGATTAGGTAAGTAAAAATTATTATTGAATCTTTTTTTCTTTAATTTTACAGATGATAGAAGCACTGACGTCAATAAAATCTGTTAACAGAACAGATGCAATGACGTTGCTTTCTACGTTTGGGTCATTGGAAAAAATTGTTGCAGCAACTGAAGAAGAAATTTCCTTTTGTCCTGGTTTTGGACCACAAAAAGCGTCCAAATTACATAGTGTTTTACATCAGTCATTTAAAAAGAGTTCATAGAGAAGACTTTTATTTCTTCCTTATTATTATGTATGATAAACTTAATTTATATAAATAAAGAGTTGAACCTTTAATGATTCCTTTCTACATACATATTTACAAGCAAAACCAATTTTTATCTATACAAGTAATCATCCTGAATATTTACAGCTATTTCCGGTTCCCATTTGTCACCATTTGAAAGAAGTTTCTCTTTATTGTAGAGCAATTCTTCATGAGTTTCGGTGGAGAATTCAAAATTGGGTCCCTGTAAAAGAGAGAAATTAATAGTAATAAAGTACCAGCTTGGTCAAGAAATTTAAAAGAACTCGTCTCTTCAAACCCCAAGATAAACATTAAACGCAGAACAAAAGTAAAAGATTTAACGAACCTCTTGTTGGGAGTGGGATTGTACCTACTAGAGATTAACCAGACTGCTGAAAAATGGAACATTGCATAGAAGTCGTGACCATCTCATTAGTGTTTTAAATTAAAGAAGCAATATTATAAGACTCAATTCATCCTGAGGAACTATATACTGCAAGGATACCACATGGAATAGTACTGATGAAATGCTTTTATTAAATCTAATCCAGTGACAATTCTATACATCATTTTCCTATAAAACTGGATATATCGGAAAAATGTTCCCTATCTCGCAAGCAAAACTGTACTATGTTAAATCAAGTTTTCTATCAGAAAATCTATACCAGATTCATAATTTATTGTGTCAAAAGTTTGGAAGAAATCCTGTAAAAATTAACAAGACTGTACATTGTAAGTTGAAGCCATGTCGATATATGACAATCCTGCATTTTGAAGTACCTATAAAGGGTATAAAACATTCGACAACAACTATCGTTTACGACCTTTAGGAGATATTAACAGTATCAAATGTTAAGAACATGAAGTAAGGACAATGGAAGGTTCAGAAGGCAAAAGCAAATTGAGTATACATACTATGAAACCATATCTTCAAACAGAACACATCTTTAGGATAGCGGAGTAAAATGGGGAAAATATATTTATCCTACCAATACACCCCAGTCTCTGAATATGCTGTAACTTACAGGCATTCATAGGTTTGGAGAAAGTAAGATTACTCTGTTAAAAACATTTAAAAAGTTACAAGAAGAAAAGGTAAAGTTATTTTAAGAGAAAGTAAAACTGGTCTTACTTCAACAATGGCATCAACGGGACAAGCTTCTTGACAAAATCCACAATAAATACATTTAGTCATGTCAATATCATATCTTGTTGTTCTTCTAGCACCATCCTCTCTCTCCTCTGCTTCAATGGTAATGGCCTGTTACACATAAAGCGAATTAAAAATTGAATAATAGTATAAATATACGGGTGTGTTCGACCTTTGTTCATAAAAAATACTTGTATACAAAAAAAATACTCGTATCCAGATACAACAAGGAAGGTTTTCCAATCACGGGTTGAGACCATACCTAAATAATATGCTTTGGTTGTAAATCTAAGTAGCTCTAAATATAATTTTCATTTATATTAATGTCTAAAAGAATTAAAAAATCTGAATAAAAGCAGTTTGGGTAAATACGTTATTAAAGTATTTAAAAATTTTAAATTATGAAATAAAAAGTGGAAAAGTTTTTCTTGACCACACCTGGCCATTTTAATGGGATAAAACCATTTAATCTTTCTTTTTAATAATCCTCGTTAACCCCAATGCACTTATTTTTATGATAATCTATATATAATGCCCATTTTGCATAATAATAATAATATTATTATTATTATCTGCAACTTTTGCGATTAATTATTACCAATCATATGTTTATGAAACCCTGAAAACTGATTAAAAGAATCTACATCAGCCATTCTCAAATTTTATGGGAAGAATTTTAAATAAAATGAAATTAACATTTAAAATATAAGACAAAGAAAATCACCTGAGCAGGGCAAATAGCTTCACAGAGTTTGCAAGCAATACATCTTTCCTCTCCTGATGGATAACGTCTTAATGCATGTTCACCACGAAATCTGTAAGTAATAAAAAAGGTAAACTTCTAAAGACACTATAACATTCAAGATATATATTATCTATTAAACCACAATTTTATGATTATATATATATATATATATATATATATATATATATATATATATATATATATATATATATATATATATATATATATATATATATATATATATATATATATATATATATATATATATATATATATATATATATATATATATATATATATATATATATATATCTTCTGAAACTGCACACGCAAAATATGACCTTGATGGGGCTTTCCATGTGTGTGCTTACATATGTCAAGTCATTTTTGGAGATGTTACGTGTGTGTGAACAAATGAAAATGTCTCTTTGATCTGCTCTGGCAGAAATCACCCCAAATGTGAGAGCAGTACTCCATGTAAGGATGGATAAGATCTTTATATAATAATTGGAGAAACTGTTCAGAAGAAAAAAATTTCTGCAATCTGAACAGAACACCCAGCTTTTTAGAGGCCACCTTAGCGACCGTTGTGATATGAGATTTCCAAGATAATTTTTTTTTTTTTACCAAGAATGTTTATGTTGTTCACAGATGAGATGGAAGAGCCATCGAAGGTGATAGGAAAGTTAAGAGGGGTTTTTGAGAGAGAGATGTGAAGAAATTCAGTTTTCAAAGAGTTGAATTTCACAAGGTGGCGGGGTCCCACCAGGAAATCCATCCAGATCAGCAAGAATGGAATCAGAAAGTTGAAAATGAGAAGCAACTCTAGATGCAAAACAGGGGGCAAATTTGAAATGAATAGAAGAATGGATAGTTTAGTTGTAGACATACAATTACGTAAAAATTAATATGATATCCCTAACCGTTTCAATATCAGAGCTGAACAGTTCTCCTGCACCCCACTTAATCTCTTTCAATCTGGCATTCAAAAATTCTTGTGCTCAATTACGGTTTATACCTTGAAGAACATCCTTGAGCATCAAGAACTTTCTCGAACTAATAACTCAGCAATATATATATATATATATATATATATATATATATATATATATATATATATATATATATATATATATATATATATATATATATATATATATATATATATATATATATATATATATATATATATATATATATATATATTATTATTAATATTTTAATAATTTATTATTATTATTTTATCATCATTATTATTATAAAATTTAAATATAAATTATAAAAAATAAAAAAAAAAAAAAAAAAAAAAAATAAAATATATAATATATATAATATATATATATATATATATATATATATATATATATATATATATATATATATATATATATATATATATATATATATATATATATATATATATATATATATATGTAGAAAAGGTGCAAAAATGGCTCACCAATTAAAATTGAAATGTTTTATGAATGCATAATATACATATTTCATCGCAGAAAGTTATGAAAATATTAATATAAATGAGGTAAATAGCATATAAACAAAGAAACTATTAAAATACCACATTTAAAGTTAAAATAAAAAACAAACCAAAATAAACATGGTTTTATTGTTTTTTATTTTTATTTTTTTATAAATCATTGGTTTTTGATATATTTAAAAAAAAAAAAAAAACTTTTTTCCACCCTTAAATATATATATATATATATATATATATATATATATATATATATATATATATATATATATATATATATATATATATATATATATATATATATATATATATATATATATATATATATATATATATATATATATATATATATATATATATATATATATATATATATATATCTGACCTGGGACTTAAAGGGCCTTTCTCAAAGGGATAGTTCAATGTGGCTGGTTCTTTAAACATATGAGCTAAAGTAATTGCAAATCCTGAAAATTTTTAAATTATTTTCAAATTAGATATGGGGGATACTGCTAGTTCAAGATGCTACTTTTCATTTTATATTCTTATGATATATATGATCCATATTTAAAAAAATAAAATTAAAAAAAATAATAAAAAATTTAAATAAAATTGATAACCATGATGCCATAAAATACATTTAAATATGTAAATAGGACTTAATGTCATACCATAAACACTTACTTGAATGACTGTAATTTAATGTTTGAAGACTTATT
>SEYY01000969.1:2500-7500 GCA_009176605.1 Armadillidium nasatum
TATATATATATATATATATATATATATATATATATATATATATATATATTATAAAGAATTAAAGAAAAGTTTTAAACTTTTTATTACCATCTACTTTGTGTTACGCTCATACTAATATTTTTTTCATATTTGCAGAGGAGATGAAACTTAATTATTAGAAATATTAAATATTTCTCCTATCCATCAACTTCATCAGATCAATTTGAACAAAATTATTATTATTATTATTATTATTATTATTATTATTATTATTATTATTATTATTATTATTATTATTATTATTATTATTATTTTATTCTTCTTTTTATTATTATTATTATTATTATTATATAATAATATTAATTATTATTAAATATATTTTTTTGCTTTAAAATGTTTTTTTTTATTTATTTTTTTGTTTTTTTAATTTTCTTTTTTATTATTAAAATGTTTTTTATCTTACAAATTTTGAGATAAATTAAAAATAATGATTTTTAATAATAATTACAATTTTATTATAATTGTAATAATTTTTTATTAAAATTCTTGATTATTTCTTTCAATTTAATATTAATTTACAGAATATTAATTTTTTAATTTATTAATTATTAATTTAATTATTTCACGATAATTTTTTTTTGATTTTTTATAGTTTTCAAGCCTCTGTGATAATCTTTTAAAACATAAAATAATCTCCTAAGCATGATTTCTGAATATATAATGGTTAATAGCTCTACAGAAAACCGGATTATTAGGAAATAATAAATAAATAAATAAATAAATTTTTTAAATATCATAAATAAATTTTTTAAAAATCAAAACATTTACGGAAAAAAACTGCAAATTATGTTTAAAATAGTTTTTTAATTTTTTTTCTGCAAGTAATATAATTACAAATTTTTTTAATTAATTTTATCATAAAAATTCCGAAGAAATAAGGTTTAAGTTGTAAAATAAAGCAACTTTAAAAAGTCTTTATTTAAATTTCAAATAAAAATAATAATAATACTAATAATACTAATAATACTAATAATAATAATAATAATAATAATAATAATAATAATAATAATAATAATAATAATAATAATAATAATAATAATAATAATAAATTTTCATATCACTTTATATTAATATTTGGTCCTCCGAAATGTGCGTTGATTTCTTGCAATGTTTTTCCCTTTGTTTCGTAAACACATGAAATTACAAAAATTAAATTTAGAACACAAATAGCAGCGAAGATCCAAAACACACCGTACATGTTAACTTGACTCTGAAAAAAAAGGTAGAAGGTGTGTTTTTAGAGTTTAGAGTTACAAAGCTTCATTAAACTCTAATTATTAATGCACAAACATTTAAAATACCTCATAGTAATATTTCCCATAGATTTGAATTTGTAAAACCATTTTTTAAATTAAAATTGAAAAAAAATCAAAAAATTCTACAGCTAAAAAAAGACAAGCGAAATATTTGAAAAGAAAAGAAAAATATGAATTAAGGTGAATAGTTATTTCATTTTTAATTTTACTTTAATTAAGGTACAAAAAGGTTTATTTTCCAAGCTTTTAATAAACATTTAAATTATAATTACTGTCCTTTAAATAAAGGTAATATACTAGACTACCAGGTTAACTATTTTCAAAACTGCATGAACATACCCGGAGAACATCAATGAAAAAGCATATCGCTATTAACTTCTTACAATCATTGAACATGAATATCTATCTAGTATGCAATAAGTTTCTCTAAACTGATTGTTTTGATTCAGTAATTCTATCATCAATATTATTCTTAAAAGGTTTCTATCGAATAGCGGTTTTGCGGTTGGACTTTCAAAATTAAGTGTCCTTTTTCTTGAGAATTCCAAACATGCTTTAACTTTAAGTTCTCATCAGTTGGATTTGAAAAGATTTTGAACCAAATAACCAGTTCATTCTTGGTTTTTGCAATAACCAATCCATTCTTGGTTTTAGTTCATTTGTTGCATACCCGTTGATCGTTTTTATTTCTGCACTGTTTATGTTTTCCCATTTGTTATAAAACGCTGATGTTACTTTTCTCATCTTTTATTACATTTCTACTTTTCCAGTAGAAAGTTCCTCATAGAAGACTGCCTCGTTTCTTGCAAAAGTGATCCTTGTCTTCATATTTCTATTGTTTTTATGACTATTTTTCGTTGTTTTCTATTCCAAAGTTTGAGGAGGTTACTCTTTTAGTGGAATCCTTTAAATATTGTGAATTTTGACAACTTTTTCGACTAATCAAGTTACACACCTGAATTTAAACTTTTTGTTGTCAATAACTTTTTAGCTCAGAATCTTTCTGACTTAGTTTTGAGTTAGACGTCAGTTGTGTTCGTGTCCGTTTTCGTAAAAGTTAACGTCAGTATTATGTGGAAGTTTGCAATTTGTGTTTTGCCTTAAATCAAGACCAGGTGATTCTTTAATCTCTATAATTTCCTTTAATACATTTAAGATTCTCTATCAAGTTTTTAATATATATATATATATATATATATATATATATATATATATATATATATATATATATATATATATATATATATATATTATATATATATATATATATATATATATATATATATATATATAAAAGAATCCTCCTTACCTCTAAAGGAGAAAATATAAAAGTAACTATAAAGGAAAAAGCCCAATTGCTAAAGGAAGACAAGCTCCCTGCTATTTCTTTCACTTCAGGTCTGAACAACTCTCCTGTAAGATATTGAACAATAATAAAGGTAAAGAATGTAAGAGTTGGTGAGATATTTTTAGAAATTGAAAATTTTTAATTTAATAATAATAATAATAATAATAATAATAATAATAATAATAATAATAATAATAATAATAATAATAATAATAATAATAATAATAATAAACGGACTGAAAACTATATATAGTGCTTTCCAGCCGTATAATGTGGTTTTCCTGACTAAATAAAAAAGACTAAAATCTTATGATGTTATTTAGTCACAAAAGCCTGGCGATCGTACTGTTATGTGATGTTGTAAATTACATCACTTTGTAGCCCTGTTGTTAAAAAAAACATCCCGGGTATATAGGAATTACTTTGAATTTGAGGATTTGGTTCAAGTTTCACCAGTGTGTGATGTTTTGAATTAAGTGCTTAGAGATAAATAAAATTAAGTGCATTGGCTTATTGCCTGGTGATTCTCATAAAATCATCTAATTAAAAGTAAGATTTGGCAAAGCGAAGATACCCTTCGCTATATTGTCGACCTTTGTTTGATTTCAGATTTTTTTTCACGGTCTTCACCCTCAAACCATTATTATCATATAGGATGATCCCAATAATGACGCCGTCATTTCTCATGCAGGTAAAAGTTAAGGTTTCTTTTTTGAGATTTCTGTTAGTACTTAGTTAACAATTTTCTAGCTTAACATCTAAGTAGTTTCATTTTTATTATGAAATAAGAGTCCTTTCTACCAAAATTGCCACGTTCATTTCTACCTGAAAATTAGAAGCTAAAAAAGTACTCATCCTACAAAGTTTCTCTTATTTTCATTTACGTGAGTAGAACGGGATAAAGTTTTCAGGAATTGTTGATTGAACAGTTTTCTTTAGGCAAACTTTCTGCTAATTTACGAGATTTTTTCCTTTGGATACCAAATTTGACATTTCTGATCTGATGCGTTTCAATCTTCTTTTATTCTACCCTATGCCTCTTTCAGTGAATTCTGTTTTGGCTACCCAAACTTCTTTTTCGCTCGAACAAATGAGCACTCTATCTAGTGATCTTTCTCTTTCTAAAATTTATACTCACCTTATCCCTGTTTCTGTTACTTCTTCGGCACCTCCTACTTTTGCGCTAAAATCTTGATACAGAATTTTTACTTTCGTCTTCCTCTCTTTGTGAAAACATTCGTCATACACTCTACCTCTTGTTTTTGTAAAAAGGAAATTAATTGTGATATTGTTTTCATCTTTAGACCTGCTACCATTCATAACTTACGTTTCATCATTGATTGTCCTTTACTTGTGATAATCGTTTTTTTTTTTTAACGAATTCTCTATTTTCTTGGGGTGTTTATTTAGAGTAATGACGTCATAATCCTTGAATTACAACTGTTGGAGAATTAGTCGGCCACGTATTTACTTTGCAATTACATAGGTATTTCACTCCCTTTTTCATTGTTTAAAATCGCGTCGTTCCTTCCTTTATGTGTCTTCAAAATATGGTAAGCTTGATATTTATTTATCGCATTTCTTTTTTATTATTAACCCTAAAACTCCAACCTTAAAACACACACACGAACACTATATATATATATTATATATATATATATATATATATATATATATATATATATATATATATATATATATATATATATATATATATATATATAATTAAAATGAAATTTAGGCAAGAAAATATGCATTAGTCAATCTTTTTAAAATATGAAACCATTTAAAAGCTCCAAACTTACTGAGAGAAAAATTTCGGAATACTAGAAAATACGAAATTAAAAATTTGGTTAATATTACGAGTAAGCCATGTTTTTAATTACTAACCCAGCATAAGCCAAGGTATTGCTCCATATCCGAAAGCAAAAGCTATAAGAAACACAGCATAAGACACGAGTGGAAGCCATGTTATTGTTCTGGCAATTTCTGGATTGTATTCCTTGAAGTAGAAAAACACGCCGAATGTAACTAATATATATATATATATATATATATATATATATATATATATATATATATATATATATATATATATATATATATATATATATATATATATATATATATATATAGATAGATAGATAGATATAGATAGATATAGATGATAGATAGATAGATCAGAAACTAACTATTAAAGACCAATTACAAAAAAGAATTGAAGTCAGACATAATTAATAATTGTCAAAACATACCAAGAGTAATAGTCATGAAGAGAGCAGAAAATATAAGCAGAATCTTTCTTCCAGCTTTATCAACGAAAAATGCTCCTGCTATTGCTGAAATAATTTCAATAA
>SEYY01000969.1:15000-30000 GCA_009176605.1 Armadillidium nasatum
TTGTTGGATTCAAAACTCAAAAATAAAAACCTTCTGTTGCCTACAATGTCTTTTTCGTGGTACAGACATAGAAAGAGAGAATTCACATAGTTTTACTGTAAATAGGGGAATCTTGGGTTCTGTAGTGACATTCAATGAACAGAATAGAATATGAATTTGAAATAGAATATGAATCATCCCAATGGTGAATATTTATAGATTCGTCCAAAACAAGCCTAAAAGCAGTCTTGCTGCATAATGGAAATAAATTTGCATCACTTCCAGTTGGATACTCGGTGCATCTGGAAGAAAATTATAAGGATTTGGCTCTAATTCTTGAGAAAATCAAGTATGAAGTTCATCGTTGGATAGTCTGTGGAGATTTTAAAATTCTAACCATGTTGTTGGACCAACATTCAGGCTATGTAAAATATTCCTGCTTTCTGTGCTTGTGGGATAGTCGAGCCAGAGACCTTCATTGGGAAAAACTAACTGGCCACTTCGAGACACCCTAACTCCTGGTGAAAAGAACGTCATTAAGAAAAGCCTGGTTCCTCTTGAAAACGTCCTCTTACCACCTCTTCATATCAGATTGGGACTAATGAGACAAGTTGTTAAATCTGTTTGAAATCTGTTGAAAATGTTTCAAGTTCTCAAAACTCTCTGAGTCCAAGTTAAAAAGTGGGAGTTTTTGTTGGACCATACATACGTAAACTTTTGTCTGATTCTTTGTTTCCAGAGTCCATGAATTAATCTGTAAGAGAAACGTAGGACTCATTTCAAGACATAGTGCATAGGTTTTTGGGAAGTAACAATGGTCCGGATTACAAAAACATTGTAGAATGCAGACTAACTCCATTCAAAGCTCAAAGATGCAGCATGAGCTTAAAAATCCATTTTTTGCATTGACACATAGAGTACTTTTCTGAAAACTAAGGAGACTACAGTGAGGAGCACTGGGAAGGATTCTACCAGAATATTAAGGAAATAGAGAGACCAGGGAAGATGGGATGTGAATATGGTGGGTGCTTACTGTTGGATGCCTAAAAAGGAAACTGTGAGTACTGGAAAACGAAAGCGCACCAGGAGAAGTATGAAAGAGAAGAAACAAAGGTTCTACTTGCCAACATGCCAACAGAGTAAAATACTTAACATTTATAAATAACTGTTTCATGGATAACAAATATAGCAGTGTTGATTCATTACAATCTTTTTTTCTGTTGCAAAAAAAAAAATATATATATATAAATAAAAAACATTAGCAGGTTTCTAAAAATATTTTTTTTTTCTTGACGTGTTTAATTAATGAAAAGTATTTAGTATTTACTTACATATACTTCAATTTCGTGTTAATTAACTGGATAACTTTTTTAAATATTAAAATGAAGAATGATTTTTTTTTATTTAATTAATCTCGTTGGTTGTCATGCATTTTCATACCCACCTCTTCACACCTCATGTGGATCACAGGGTCACGTGACACAAGCTCCGTTTTCTTTTGATTAAATATAATTTTCAAACACCCTGAGGTGGAGTTTCATAAAGAAAATAGGAGCGCAACAAGGATACTTTTTTTATTTATTTAAATTTCTTTTAAAAATCTGTTTTATTTTTTCTGAATCTTATTTTTTTTTTTATTTTATTATTTTTCTAATCTAGAGATCTTACATGCAATGGAAAGTTTTTGTTACTTCTATGTGGCAGATGGTTTTCCTTAAAAATTGTCAGCTAAGATTGAAAAAGTTATTCAGCACCCCGGCACCCCGGCACCCCGGCACCCTAGACATCACTGAAGTTAGCTTTAAATTTTGGATATTCTATGGACTAAAATATTTAAAAACACAATTTCTTACCAAGGATCCCTCGAATGTGAGGCGAAGAAAATTCTGCGACATACGTAGGAACTGCGAGTGATATTAAACTGCAATAAGTTCCTGTCATCAATCGACCAATGACAAGCATCTCAAAATTCTGAGCGAACACTTACAGGGAAAAAAGAAAAGTAATTGCAAAATTAAATTGAAATATGTAAATTTATTTTAGCTATCTATAGCAATAAATATTTTAATAATCAAATATATATATATTATATATATATATATAATAATATATATATATATATATATATATATATATATATATATATATATATATATATATATATATATATATATATATATATATATATATATATATATATATATATATATATATATATATATATATATATATATATATATATATATATATATATATATATATATATATATATATATATATATATATATATATATATATATATATATATATATATATATATATATATATATATATATATATATATATATATATATATATATATATATATATATATATATATATATATATATATATATATATATATATATATATATATATATATATATATATATATATATATATATATATATATATATATATATATATATATATATATATATATATATATATATATATATATATATATATATATATATATATATATATATATATATATATATATATATATATATATATATATATATATATATATATATATATATATATATATATATATATATATATATATAATATATATATATATAATATATATATAATATATATATATATATATATATATATATATATATATATATATATATATATATATAGCAAACCCTATTCTGTTTCCTCCTACTGTCTCTATCCTCAATTTTCAGCCAAAGGTCGTTGTTGTGCATACGTGCGCAACGATGTCGTTTGTTCTCGTGTCTCTAATTTGGAGTCTTCCGAATTTTCAACCTTATGGCTTAGGCTCTCTTGCCATTCTACGACTAAATTCATTTGTTCTGTTTATTTATCTCCTAAATCTGCTGACTATCCAAAATTCTTCGACTATTTAAAGTCCAAATAGAGCACATTCTCTCTTCTTCTCCTTTCTCTGAAATCATCATATTAGGTGATTTCAATGTTCACCACCGCCAATGGCTTTCTTCTAGCTCTCATGATACAGCTGGTGAACGTGCCTTCCATTTCGCTATCCAAAACGACCTTGTGCAGTTGGTGCAACTCCCTACCCGTATCCCTGATCGTCTTGGAGATGAACCCAACATTCTAGACCTTTTCCTAACTTCTAATCCTTCTCCTTATACTGTTAAGCTCTTTCCTCATTCGGGTTCCTCCGATCATCTTCATATCTCTGTATCCTCTTCTATCTCTTCAAGTCTTCCGCAGGAAAGAGCCCCTTCTATGGAAAGGAAACGTTTGTGGCATTTTGGTGCCGCAAGCTGGTCGGACTTGCGGTCGTACTTTTTCGATTTCCCGTGGAATGATTATTGCTTCCATGGGAGGGGTCCCTCGGAGTGTGCAGAACGCATTACCGAGGTGATTCTCTCTGGCATGGAGGCGTACATTCCATATTCTTTCCCTTCTACTAAACCTAACAAACCTTGGTTTAACTCTGCTTGTTCTCGCGCTATCCGCCGAAGGGATGCTGCCTTCAGGGATTACCGTCGTCTTCAAACTCCAGAAACTCACGCTACTTATATTTCATCCCGGAATCGTGCAAAATCTATCCTTCGTAACACTAAAAACTCATTTTCTCCGTAGAAAATGCAATAATCTTTCTGGTTCCTCTTCTTACGTTCTTTCTGGCATTTTGCAAAAAATGTCAACTCTAACTTTGCTTCTTCCTCTTTCCCTCCTTTAATATCTTCCGACGGCAAAACTGCTGTTTTACCTTCTTCTAAAGCTGAACTTTTTGCTCAAACTTTTGCCTCTAATTCAACCTTAGACGATTCCGGAGCTATTCCTCCTCCTTCAACCCCCTCTAACTCAATTATGCCTAAAATTAGAATTTCTTCTAAAGATGTCATTTCTGCTCTCTCTGAGCTTAATACTAAGAAGGCGTACGGTCCTGATGGTATTCCTCCTGTAGGTTCTCAAAACTTGTGCTTCCGAGCTTGCACCGTGCCTCGGTAAACTATTTCGTCTTTGCCTCTCTTCTTCAACCTTCCCTTCTTGTTGGAAACGTGCGCTCATTCAGCCTGTGACAAAGAAGGGGGACCCCTCTCAACCCTCAAACTACCGTCCTATTTTTTTGATCTCCGTTCTCTCTAAAGCTTTCGAATCTATTCTTAACAGGAAGATTTGGAAACATATCAATTCTTCTAATCTTATCTCAGATCGCCAGTATGGCTTTCGTAAGAAACACTTTTCGGGTGATCTTCTTTCCCTTCTCTCTGACTCTTGGTTCTCCGCTCTTCGGCATTTCGGTGAATCTTTTGCTGTTGCGCTGGACATATCGAAAGCCTTCGATAGAGTCTGGCACAAAGCTTTGATTTCTAAACTTCCCTCTTTCGGTATCTATCCTTCTCTCTGTGATCTTCTCACCAATTTCCTTTCCGGTTGTTCTATAGCAGCTGTTGTAGACGGTCACCGTTCTTAGTTTAAATCTATTAATAGTGGTGTTCCTCAGGGTTCTGTCCTATTCCCAACACTTTTTCTACTTCTCATTAATGACCTTCTCTCTATTACCTCATCTCCTATCCACTCCTATGCTGATGACTCCACCCTTCATTATTCCTTCCAGTTTGAAAAACGTCCCACCCAACAGCAGTTGATAGACTCGAGAAGGGTAGCCTTGGAGCAACTAACCTCTGATCTTTCTCGTATTTCTAATTGGGGCAGAGAAAACATGGTTGTTTTCAATCCCTCAAAAACTCAATTTCTTCATCTTTCCACTCGACACAATCTTCCACACAACTATGATTTCTTCTTCGAAAATACACAACTCAAGTCTTCATCTGTTCTTAATATTCTTGGTGTTTCTTTTTCTCGTGATCTTTCTTGGAAAGATCACATTACTTCTCTTTCTAAACAAGCTTCTAAAAGGTTGTTTGTTCTGAGGCGCCTTCAGAATTATTTCACGCCCCTTCAGTTGCTTGCTCTCCATAGGGGTGTTGTACATCCCTGTTTGGAGTATGCTTCGCATACCTGGGGTGGTTCCACTCATACAGTTTTACTTGAGAAGGTGGAGTCTAGGGCTTTTCGTCTCATCAACTCTCCTGCTTTTACTAACTCTCTCCAATCTCTTTCAGTCCGTCGAATTGTTGCGTCACTCTCTCTTTACTATCGCTATTACAACAGACACTGCTCTTCTGAACTCTCTCGTCGCATACCTCCTCCATTGAGAAGAGCTCGTGTGACACGCCTTTCTACACAATCTCATCCTTTCTCTGTCCAACTCTTCGACCCCAGACTTAACCGCTATGCTCAATCTTACATATACTCTACTGGTAAAGTCTGGCACACTCCCTTCATCTGTTTTCCCAACTTCCTTTGACTTACATACTTTCAAACACCGTGTATCTAGATACGTCGGCCTCCATCGACCATGAAATAGATCTTTCCCAACTCCGGTGGAATTTGGTAGGCCTCTGGCCTTTGCCTACCGAAGGAGATATAATATATATATATATATATATATATATATATATATATATATATATATATATATATATATATATATATATATATATATATATATATTTTAAAGATATTTATAACTTATGGGATGAAAGAAATATTTTATAAGTTAATAAATTCTTTAATTCCTTAATTTTATGTTAATGATTTATCTTAATTTATCTTTCTAATAATAAGTCCTATAAGACATATAAGCTTTTAATGGTAGCGTAGCTTATCGAGTTAAATTTCTCTTCGGAGGAAGTTTCGATGAGTTCACGACGATTCTTCACTTCAAAGTTCTTGACGAAATGTATTAGGCCTCCACCAAATAATTAGAGGTTTCTCTTTAGAGCTTCATGTAGGTTCTTCTATTCGTTGACCTTTCTTTTGGTTCCTCGAAGAATGTATTTTACCTCCACCTTTATGGCTAGAGATTTATTTTACCTCCACCTTTATGGCTAGAGATTTATTTTACCTCCACCTTTATGGCTAGAGATTTATAGTTACTTCTTCAGTTGATTTCTTGTCTTCTTAGCTCTTGTAGACTTCAATCTGAGACGATCAATCTTGCGCTATCATGTCTGGCTGACTGACCTTATGACTATCCATGGATTGATTGATTCGTTTGAGATTTGACTCGTTCTTTTATAAGAACGGCGTTTAAATATTCTACATTTCATTATTATTATAAAAATATATTACAAATAATTTAAATAGTTTTACAATATTTAAAAAATCATTAACTATATAAAAATTAACAAAGTATAAAATAAAATTAATAATATAAAACCTAACATTAAAATAAATACGTGTTTAGAAGCTCAATTTTGTGAATGAATAGAAGATTTTTACAATCTAATATTCATTCACAAATTTTAAATTAACAACATGATATATTCCATAAAAAGAACATAAGAGTTGAGAAATCGAACTCTTACATATCTCCCTTTCTTAGAATATATCATGTGTCAAACCAAACAGATCTAAATAATTACAGGAAGAAAGATTTGATGTAAATAATATAAAACATAATCCAATAATCACCCACATTCCAAATATTTATCCTTCTCTAGTTGTTGGGCGTGTTCAACCAAATCCATTATACAGAGATCACAAACAATCCGATATAGATTAATATATCTTCACTATCTTCTTCCGAAATAAATCATCGATATCTTTCCATGAAAATATCCCAGTCTCTGAGTAGAATGTCATACAGCGCTGATACATCCTAGTCACAAGGCGGTCCTATAATTGGGCGTATCCGAAGAAGTACATACCAACCAGGTTATAAACCTTCATAGGAACTTTTCCGCGAGACTAACTGAATATAGCTAACTGTTCAGGTTACTATATTATTAAACAAAAGATTATTTCACTTATGATTTCTGATAAATCTAATTTCCCTTATCTCTTCGTATCTCTGTATCAAACAAAATACAATCTTGAACACAATGATCAAATAATAATAAATGAACTGAAATTTTTCTTCCTTGTTGTTGTTGTATCAGTCCCATCTGTTTGTTGTTTTTATCGTTGGTTGTTTTCGTCGTTGGTTGTTTTCATCGTTGGTTGTTTTCGTCGTTATGTCCCACCGTCTGCTAACCAATTTAAAGATATTTATGATAACGACAGTCCCACCGCTGCCACCAATTTAAAGATATTTATAACTTATGGGATGAAAGAAATATTTTATAAGTTAATAAATTCTTTAATTCCTTAATTTTATGTTAAATGATTTATCCTATAAGACATATAAGCTTTTAATGGTAGCGTAGCTTATCGAGTTAAATTTCTCTTCGGAGGAAGTTTCGATGAGTTCACGACGATTCTTCACTTCAAAGTTCTTGACGAAATGTATTAGGCCTCCACCAAATAATTAGAGGTTTCTCTTTAGAGCTTCATGTAGGTTCTTCTATTCGTTGACCTTTCTTTTGGTTCCTCGAAGAATGTATTTTACCTCCACCTTTATGGCTAGAGATTTATTTTACCTCCACCTTTATGGCTAGAGATTTATTTTACCTCCACCTTTATGGCTAGAGATTTATTTTCTTCATCAGTTGATTTCTTGTCTTCTTAGCTCTTGTAGACTTCAAACTGAGACGATCAATCTTGCGCTATCATGTCTGGCTGACTGACCTTATGACTATCCATGGATTGATTGATTCGTTTGAGATTTGACTCGTTCTTTTATAAGAACGGCGTTTAAATATTCTACATTTCATTATTATTATAAAAATATATTACAAATAATTTAAATAGTTTTACAATATTTAAAAAATCATTAACTATATAAAAATTAACAAAGTATAAAATAAAATTAATAATATAAAACCTAACATTAAAATAAATACGTGTTTAGAAGCTCAATTTTGTGAATGAATAGAAGATTTTTACAATCTAATATTCATTCACAAATTTTAAATTAACAACATGATATATTCCATAAAAAGAACATAAGAGTTGAGAAATCGAACTCTTACATATCTCCCTTTCTTAGAATATATCATGTGTCAAACCAAACAGATCTAAATAATTACAGGAAGAAAGATTTGATGTAAATAATATAAAACATAATCCAATAATCACCCACATTCCAAATATTTATCCTTCTCTAGTTGTTGGGCGTGTTCATCCAAATCCATTATACAGAGATCACAAACAAATCCGATATAGATTAATATATCTTCACTATCTTCTTCCGAAATAAATCATCGATATCTTTCCATGAAAATATCCCAGTCTCTGAGTAGAATGTCATACAGCTGATACATCCTAGTCACAAGGCGGTCCTATAATTGGGCGTATCCGAAGAAGTACATACCAACCAGGTTATAAACCTTCATAGGAACTTTTCCGCGAGACTAACCGAATATAGCTAACTGTTCAGGTTACTATATTATTAAACAAAAGATTATTTCACTTATGATTTCTGATAAATCTAATTTCCTTATCTCTTCGTATCTCTGTATCAAACAAAATACAATCTTGAACACAATGATCAAATAATAATAAATGAACTGAAATTTTTCTTCCTTGTTGTTGTTGTATCAGTCCCATCTGTTTGTTGTTTTTATCGTTGGTTGTTTTCGTCGTTGGTTGTTTTCATCGTTGGTTGTTTTCGTCGTTATATCCCACCGTCTGCTAACCAATTTAAAGATGTTTATATAACGACAATCCCACCGCTGCCACCAATTTAAAGATATTTATAACTTATGGGATGAAAGAAATATTTTATAAGTTAATAAATTCTTTAATTCCTTAATTTTATATTAATGATTTATCCTATAAGACATATAAGCTTTTAATGGTAGCGTAGCTTATCGAGTTAAATTTCTCTTCGGAGGAAGTTTCGATGAGTTCACGACGATTCTTCACTTCAAAGTTCTTGACGAAATGTATTAGGCCTCCACCAAATAATTAGAGGTTTCTCTTTAGAGCTTCATGTAGGTTCTTCTATTCGTTGACCTTTCTTTTGGATCCTCGAAGAATGTATTTTACCTCCACCTTTATGGCTAGAGATTTATTTTACCTCCACCTTTATGGCTAGAGATTTATTTTACCTCCACCTTTATGGCTAGAGATTTATTTTACCTCCACCTTTATGGCTAGAGATTTTAGTTGACTTCTTCAGTTGATTTCTTGTCTTCTCAGCTCTTGTAGACTTCAATATGAGACGATCAATCTTGCGCTATCATGTCTGGCTGACTGACCTTATGACTATCCATGGATTGATTGATTCGTTTGAGATTTGACTCGTTCTTTTATAAGAACGGCGTTTAAATATTCTACATTTCATTATTATTATAAAAATATATTACAAATAATTTAAATAGTTTTACAATATTTAAAAAATCATTAACTATATAAAAATTAACAAAGTATAAAAATAAAATTAATAATATAAAACCTAACATTAAAATAAATACGTGTTTAGAAGCTCAATTTTGTGAATGAATAGAAGATTTTTACAATCTAATATTCATTCACAAATTTTAAATTAACAACATGATATATTCCATAAAAAGAACATAAGAGTTGAGAAATCGAACTCTTACATATCTCCCTTTCTTAGAATATATCATGTGTCAAACCAAACAGATCTAAATAATTACAGGAAGAAAGATTTGATGTAAATAATATAAAACATAATCCAATAATCACCCACATTCCAAATATTTATCCTTCTCTAGTTGTTGGGCGTGTTCAACCAAATCCATTATACAGAGATCACAAACAATCCGATATAGATTAATATATCTTCACTATCTTCTTCCGAAATAAATCATCGATATCTTTCCATGAAAATATCCCAGTCTCTGAGTAGAATGTCATACAGCTGATACATCCTAGTCACAAGGCGGTCCTATAATTGGGCGTATCCGAAGAAGTACATACCAACCAGGTTATAAACCTTCATAGGAACTTTTCCGCGAGACTAACTGAATATAGCTAACTGTTCAGGTTACTATATTATTAAACAAAAGATTATTTCACTTATGATTTCTGATAAATCTAATTTCCTTATCTCTTCGTATCTCTGTATCAAACAAAATACAATCTTGAACACAATGATCAAATAATAATAAATGAACTGAAATTTTTCTTCCTTGTTGTTGTTGTATCAGTCCCATCTGTTTGTTGTTTTTATCGTTGGTTTTTTTCGTCGTTGGTTGTTTTCATCGTTGGTTGTTTTCGTCGTTATGTCCCACCGTCTGCTAACCAATTTAAAGATGTTTATATAACGACAGTCCCACCGCTGCCACCAATTTAAATATTTTATAACTTATGGGATGAAAGAAATATTTTATAAGTTAATAAATTCTTTAATTCCTTAATTTTATGTTAATGATTTATCCTATAAGACATATAAGCTTTTAATGGTAGCGTAGCTTATCGAGTTAAATTTCTCTTCGGAGGAAGTTTCGATGAGTTCACGACGATTCTTCACTTCAAAGTTCTTGACGAAATGTATTAGGCCTCCACCAAATAATTAGAGGTTTCTCTTTAGAGCTTCATGTAGGTTCTTCTATTTGTTGACCTTTCTTTTGGTTCCTCGAAGAATATATTTTACCTCCACCTTTATGGCTAGAGATTTATTTTACCTCCACCTTTATGGCTAGAGATTTATTTTACCTCCACCTTTATGGCTAGAGATTTATTTTCTTCATCAGTTGATTTCTTGTCTTCTTAGCTCTTGTAGACTTCAAACTGAGACGATCAATCTTGCGCTATCATGTCTGGCTGACTGACCTTATGACTATCCATGGATTGATTGATTCGTTTGAGATTTGACTCGTTCTTTTATAAGAACGGCGTTTAAATATTCTACATTTCATTATTATTAAAAAATATATTACAAATAATTTAAATAGTTTTACAATATTTAAAAAATCATTAACTATATAAAAATTAACAAAGTATAAAATAAAATTAATAATATAAAACCTAACATTAAAATAAATACGTGTTTAGAAGCTCAATTTTGTGAATGAATAGAAGATTTTACAATCTAATATTCATTCACAAATTTTAAATTAACAACATGATATATTCCATAAAAAGAACATAAGAGTTGAGAAATCGAACTCTTACAATATATATATATATATATATATATATATATATATATATATATATATATATATATATATATCAAAATACATATTTTCATAGTTTCTTGATGAATTTAAAGATGTTGAACTTTTATTAGGAGGTTTTATTTATGAATCATTTTAGCTTCTATTCAAGGTTATAAGAACAGGTTAATAAACCTCAGTTAAGTATATGAACTTATATTAGATAATTTAAGAGTGCATAATAAACCTAATTTGAAGCAATATATTGCTAAGACGTTTCAAACTGTTCGGAAATCAATAAATATATATGTGCAATTTATGAAAACATTTTTAGCAATATTTATCATTTAATATTTACCAATTAAAATCCAGCCAATTAATGCTGGAATAGATGCATAGATAATGGTTCCTCTCCTTCCCAGAACGTTGATGCTGAACCCTGAAATTGGACAGCCAATCATGGCCCCGATATTACATACTGAAGTAAACCAACTATTCTGTATACCTGTCAGGTATAAACCTGAATCTGTAGAATTGCTTGTAAGGATTTCTCCAGCTGGCGATGCGTATCCCACAACTGATCCTATAACGACAGCTCCGATAGTTGCTACAATATAATGAAAGTTATTATTATTTATATTAGTTTTAATAAAATTTTCTCATTATATTTGTCAGTGAAAGGAAGAGAGTTTTTTTTTCACAGCAGAAAAGTTTTTAAATATTTAATAACCGTAGTAAATTATGTATAATTTTAAGCAGATGAATTAGAATTTATCAATTACTCCATTAAAATTTAACTCTATGAAAAAAAAAATCATTTTACAAGAATCTTTAGAGTTTAAAGTTTAAGGATCCTTCCCAGAAATTTCATTGTAGCTCAATGAAATTTGCATCTTCACATATTATTTTTAAAGAAATAATTGTAAACGATCATTATAGCCACTCTTATATGATACTATAAAAACGAATCTTATAAAATTTGAGTAGGTACTTCTCAGTTTTTACTTAATATAATTACCGTGTCGAATTAAAAATTTCATTTGCTTCTTTTTACTTTTTTTTAACAAATTAATCAAATTTTGAATATCTCAAAAATTATTTAATGATTATAAACATTAATTTGAATTTACATAATGTGTTAAGCCCTATATGAAAATATTCATAAGTTTAAGCTATATTCATCAAACCTTAGCAAAATGAAGATATTTTCAGATTTAGACTAGTTATTATTATTGTTTATTTAATATTATTCACAATGGTAAAATATTCTGAAGGAATCTCATCAGTTTTGAAAGGATATTTTCTTTTAACAGACCCTTTCATTTTTCAGCAAGTATCATGCATAAACTTCATTTATATATCATTTATTGATTGAACACTTCAGTGCACTATCATTAATGCGAAATAATTCGTAAACATGTAAAACATTTGGAAGAATTTAGATTAGCATCTCTTAAGAACTTTTCATGTAAGACAATACTAGTTTATGTGCAATGAAATGCATCAGATCTTAGATAAAAGTTCTTATGTGAGTAAGAGTTAGTATTGCAACTAGTTTTAGATTAAATGTTTTCGTTTTTACATTTTCTGTAGGCTTGTATGCGTACATGCAATAGTATTTGTTCGTAGAGAGTTTATTACATCCCGACAATGTATCTCAGTTGCATCAGTCATCCAAACTCTTTGTGCTAGAACATTGGCTAGATAGAGTCACGTTAAAGTCTCAGAAAAGATACCTAACCTCATTGACAAAATAGAACATTAACTGTAATTTCGGTTGAAAAGTAGGTGACCATGAAATATCCTGGGTTCCTTACATCTGCTATTCTTCATGTGGCTATTCTGTTGATTGGTTTGTTGAATGGAACTCGTCGAACTCCATTTGCAATTACAACGACTTGGAGAGAACGGAAAGATCACTACATTGATTTAATTTTTCAAAACAAAAATATCACTAGCAACAGTTAATACTAGACAGAAAGTTAAATGCCAACATACTCCCACTAGCCAGTATCCATAGTCCAGAGATTCCAATTCCAATATCACCAGAAACGTGGGACTTAGAAAAGATAAAACTGCTACTAATGTCGAACCTTGAGCAGGCGCATCAGGTGATGAAAGGAAATATGCTGATACTCATTTAATTAATCAGTCATGATAAAATGGTCTAGCTTGTGATTTGAATTTATCAAAAACTCAAGCAGAATAACTAGCATCAAGACTGAATGGATGGAATCTGTTACTGCAATTACCAAAGGGATTTCAGTGAACGGTAGTCTGAATCGGAACATTTCTCTTTACAATACGATTAACTACTTTGCTCCAGTGATGTGAATTCTTTTACCAGAAGCTCTGTGGCATACGACGCATGATACTGTAAAATTGCTTTTTCAGACTCCTCAAAGATTAGGTTTGAAGCAGTCCTATTTCATTTTGAAAATAATATCAATCATTAATTAATACCTGTAGCTTATGTTGCTTGCCTAAAAGAATTATATGGAAATATAAAACTTATGCACAAAATATTTGAGAATGAAGAATATTCAGGACATGTTTGTGGGGATCTAAAGTGATAGCGCCCTTATTTGGATTTCTACTTGGGTATTATGTTTGTTGCTTCTTTGTGGGAGTAGAATAGCAAGGGTAGGAAAAATTACAAGTCCAGAAGCAATGACCATAGGGAGAGGAGGTTTCTGTGTCACAGAAGAATGTAGAGGAAGATAAAAGGTTTAATATTAGTAAGCAATAGATTTAAAGTAATATAACATTACCGTTAAATATGTTGTCCGTTCTTACAAAATATCTTAATTAAAAACTACTCCCGATAAAAACTAAATTCAGTGCAAAAAATAAAAGAATTTACCTTCATTCAGAAAAATATAAAAATTTCTAAATTTGCTGAGCAGAAAATAAATAAATAAATAAATAAATAAATAAACAAATAAATAAATTCGTAGGTCCATCCCAAACAATAATCATAACTCCTTTTTCTGATCATTCGTTGTGAAATTCCATCATAAGAAATTCTTAAAATCTTTTTTATAAACTTTCAAAGATAAATGAAAATTTCAAAGGCGATCGATTAATAAAATAATACATTTTTAAACATTAGATATTTGAATAAAGATCATAAATAAATAATTAATTAGTTAAATAAATAAATGAATTATTAGATAAAATTAATTGAAATATTAATTAAAATTAATATACAAGAACCACAATGGAAAAATTTTTAAGGAAATTAATTTAAAACTCTTTTTACACTTGATGAGAATCGTCTTCATATAATCTTTAGATTATATAAACTTGCATGCTTTCAAATGCCGTTTATCGGAGTATGTCGGCCTTTAACTTGGCCCTGATTTTCCAATTCTTTTATAATTTTGTATGACTTTTCCTCTGATATATATATATATATATATATATATATATATATATATATATATATATATATATATATATATATATATATATATATATATATATATATATATATATATATATATACTTACCAGAAATTGCTGCAGCATACTGTGAAATATTTGGGTTATAGTCATTTTTATTAAATTATAATTATTATATATATATATATATATATATATATATATATATATATATTATATATATATATATATATATATATATATATATATATATATATATATATATATATATATATATATATATATATATATATATATATATATATATATATATATATATATATATATATATATATATATATATATATATTATATATATATATATATATATATATATATATATATATATATATATATATATATATATATATATATATATATATATATATATATATATATATATATATATATATATATATATATATATATATATATATATATATATATATATATATATATATATATATATATATATATATATATATATATATATATATATATATATATATATA
>SEYY01000969.1:35000-40000 GCA_009176605.1 Armadillidium nasatum
ACCATTTTTTTCCTGTCCACCCCTTTGCATCAAGACTGAACTCTTTATGCTCATCATTATATTTATTCAGTAGCTGAAGTCTGGTACGATCTTCCCTGTACGCTCTTTCCTCATTTATATTTCCCATTTTAATAAACATTCAAACGCTGTGCATTAGTCATTTTTATGGCTTTAACCTAGCTCAGGAAATTACCTTTCTCAACTATGGGGATTTATTTGGACTTTTGGCCTTTTGACACAATATATATATATATATATATATATATATATATATATATATATATATATATATATATATATATATATATATATATATATATATATATATATATATATATATATATATATATATATATATATATATATAATATATATATATATATATATATATATATATATATATATATATATATATATATATATATATATATATATATATATATATATATATATATATATATATATATATATATATATATATATATATATATATATATATATATATATATATATATATATATATATATATATATATATATATATATATATATATATATATATATATATATATATATATATATATATATATATATATATATATATATATATATATATATATATATATAATATATATATATATATTTCGAATTTTTATTTACATGCGAGCACTTTTGAAAAATAAATTTTAATATTTAATAATAATAATAATAATAATAATAATAATAATAATAATAATAATAATAATAATAATAATAATAATAATAATAATAATAATAATAATAATAATAATAATAATAATAATAATAATAATAATAATAATAATAATAATAATAATAATAATAATAATAATAATAATAATAATAATAATAACAATAATAATAATAATAATAATAATAATAATAATAATAATAGTAATAATAATGGCCTAAAGCACTGGAAATTAACTTTTATTGAAAGAATTACCCTAGAAACGAAGACGGAGGGAAGACCGAAGCATAGAAAGATGTTTTGTGTGAATATCACATACAAATGTGGAATTATTTTCAGAATTATATAAATATTGCAGATACACACACACACACACGCACACACACACACACACACACACATATATATATATATATATATATATATATATATATATATATATATATATATATATATATATATATATATATATATATATATATATATATATATATATATATATATATATATATATATATATATATATATATATATATATATATATATATATATATATATATATATATATATATATATATATATATATATATATATTATATTCACTTCTGGTAGGCAAAAGTCAGAGGCCTACTAAATTTTGGCCCAGAATTAAGTGGGGGGGGAACCGGGAATCTGGTCAAGGTAAAGGCCGACATGTTCCGATACACGGCTTTAGAAGACGTGTAAATCATAGAAGTAGAGAATAGAGGAGGTATACAACGGGAGAGTTAAAAAAAAAACAATGTTCATTGTAATAGAGAGACGCAACAATTTGAGAACAACATCTCTATAAAGAGCAAGCAACTGGGGTGAAGTGAAGGAAATCTGAAAGCACTTCAGGACATCTAGGAACTTAGAATCTTGTTTGGAAAGAAAAGTAATGTGATCTTTCCTAGAAAAATCACGAGAAAAAGAAACACTGAGAATATTAAGGAGAGATGAAAGTTTGAGTTGTGTGTTTTCGAAGAAGATATAGTTGTGCGGAAGGTTGTGACGAGTACAGAGATGAGAACCGGATTTTTGATTCATTGAACACGACCATGTTTTTCCTGCTCCAATTTGAAATACGAGATAGATCAGAGGTCAGCTGCTCCAAAGTTGTTGCTGTTGGGATGAGGCTTATTTTAAATTGAAAGGAGTAATGCAGGGTGGAGTCATCGGCATAGGAGTGGATACGAGATGAAGTAACAGAGAGAAAATCAGTAATGAATAGTAGGAAAAGTGTTGGGGATAGGACTGACCCTTGAGGAACACCACTATTAATAGATTTAAAGGATGAACTGTAGCCGCACAACAGCTGCTATAGAAAGACCTTAAAGGAATCAGAGTGAAGTTCAAAGAGAGAAGGATAGATTCCGAAAGAGGGAAGTTTGGAAGTTAAAGCTCTGTGCCAGACTCTATCGAAATCTTTCGATATGTCCAGCGCGATAGCTAAGGATTCACCTATATGCCAAAAATCATCAGTAAAGCTTTTATTGCAAAATCCATACTGGTGATCAAAGATGAAATTAGGAAAAATTATGTTTCCAAATCTTCCTGTTGAAGATTGATTCGAAAACTTTTGAAAGAATGGAGGTTAAAGAAATGGGACTATAAGTAGAGGGTTGAGAGGGATCTACCTTCTTCAACACAGGCTGAATGAGATCATGTTTCCAGCAAGAAGGGAAGGCTAAAGTAGAAGACAGAGACGAAGTTGTTTACCAAGGCAGGGTGCAAGCTCAGAAGCACAAGTTTTGAGAACCACAGGAGGGAAACATCAAGACAGTACGCCTTCTTAGTGTTAAGCTCAGAGAGAGAGAGAGAGAGAGAGAGAGAGAGAGAGAGAGAGAGAGAGAGAGAGAGAGAGAGAGAGAGAGAGAGAGAGAGAGAGAGGGAGGGAGAGGGAGAGAAGAGAAAGAGAGAGAGGGAGGGAGAGAGAGAGAAAGGGATTATATCTTTAGAAGAAACTACAATTTTAATCATAAATGAGTTGGATGGTGTTTAAGGAGTAGGGCCAGCTCCGGAATTGTCTAAGATTGAATAAGAAGCAAAGGTTTTAGCGAAGAGTTCAGCTTTAAAGGAAGGCAAAACGGCAGTTGTAATGTCAGAAGATACTAGAAGAGAGAAAGAGAAAGGAACAAAGTTGGAGTTGACATTTAGCAAAATGCCAGAAAAGGCTTGAGGAAGAAAAATCAGAATGATTTTTGTCTTTTCGACGAAGAAATAAGTTTCTGGTTTTGTAGAAAATAGATTTTGCACGATTCTTTTATGAAAAATAAGTTGCATGAGTTTGTGGAGTTTGAAGAAGACAGTAATCCCTGAAGGCAGCGTCCCTACAGCGGATAGCACGAGAACAAGCCGAGTTAGACATAAGTTTGTTAGGTTTAGTAGAAGGAAAAAAGTGTGGAATGTTCGCCCCATGCAAGAGAGAATGACCTAGGTTATGCGTACTGCAAATTCAGAGAGACCTCTCCCACGAAAACAGTAATCATTTCATGGGAAATCAAAAAAGTACAACCTCAAGTGAGAACAGTTAGTGGCACTGAAATACTAGAAACGTTTCTTCGCCGAAGTCGTTAACCGCTCTTACGGAAGACTTGAAGAGACAGAACAAGATACAGAGATAAGAAGTTGATCGGATTAACACAGAGGTGGAAAGTTATTTAACAATGTAAGAAAAAGGATTAGAAATTGGCGGTGGTGAGCGTTGAAATCACCAAAATAATGATTTCGGAAAAAGGAATATAAGAAAGAATGTATCTTGTTTTGAAGTTAAGATATTCGAAGAATTTTATATAGTCTGTAGAGCTAGGAGATGAGTATACAGAACAAATGAAATTCGTTGTAGAGTTGCAAGAAAGTTTGAGCCATAAAGTATAGGATTCAAAAGACTCCAAATTAGAGAAGAAAGAACAGACTGGATCGTTGAGCATATATGCCCAAAATCCTACTTTGGTTGAAAATTGAGGATAGAAACGGTAGGAAGAAACAGAGTAGTGTTTGCTGTCAGAGCACTTAAACACCTGAGTTTCAGTTAAGAACAAGTGATGAGGTCTAGAAGAAGAGATGGAATGTTCGACAAAGTGGAAATTAGACAAGAGAGCACGAATGTTGCAGAAATGAATGAAAAAAGATTTTGCACCAGGGCAAGTCGGCATCAAGGTTTTGGTGGAACCAACGTCATTACAGGAAGCTAGCAACTCCAAGTGGTGATGGTGGAAAGGGTGGATGAGTAACATTGTTTAAATTCTACCACTCCAAGCATCTTCGAGGTATCTCTTTGTTTCGCCATTTTATTTTTATGTTAAGGTAATGCACGTTTAAGCTTTTGTAAATTTCTGGTAACATGTGAAGGGAGGTGGGGGGAAGTTGGTGGGAGCATAAACATCCCAATATGAGGCTAAGGTACACTAGAGATTCTCTGAGAAGGTGAAACGCGTAAAAGAACGAACCAAAAGGCAACGTAGTGAAACGAAATGGTCTAGGGGGCCGCGGGGGTGGGTTCCTCGGAGACCTAGTGATTCATGAGGGACGTACAGGTGCTCCGCAAGTATTCTTTGAATATTTAGTAGGAAATTATTTTCATAAATTTGTTAAAAATGTCAAAATTTTATAGGAAAGAAATGTAAATTAATAACTACTTCAGACTATTCGGGGATATCAAAGGAAATTATCTTTCTCTTAGGTTATTTTCTTTACCTGGCATCACGATGAAATACATCAATCACGGGCAATAAACGTTTTGAATTGGTGTATGTCAATACTTAAATAGCGACAGTGTGCTAAAAGTGGTGTAAAATATACACGAGTGACCATACATACTGTTTCAGAGCATGTAATATTTTATATATTATCATTTAAAAAAGAAAATGGTTAAAAACAAAAGATATGTGAAGCAAGCAAAAGTAGCATACAATCTATTGAAAAGCTATCGACTTCTTGATTAAAGGTGGACACTCGTAAAACTGCTAAATTTTCTAAAAAGAAAAAATATTATGACAGATATCTGAATTTTGATTTCACTTGGACTAATAAGGAGGATTAACTAAGTGGACTTTCCGTTGAATGTTGAACCATTCTCACTAATAATAGTCTCTTCATAGCAAAACTCAAACAACATTTAGAAACAAGGTTAAAAACAGAAGAAGCATTGAATATTATGGAAAAAAAATGCATGGAACCAAAAGGAAAAAAACAAAGCAAAACAAAAAATAAATAAAAAATAAAAAAAAATAAAAAATAAAAAAGAATAAAAAAATTCAGATTGTTTGTCG
>SEYY01000969.1:45000-80000 GCA_009176605.1 Armadillidium nasatum
CACCGTGCATCAGGGCATGTTGGCATTCAATTTGGCCCGTCCAGGGAACTCCCCAACTCTGGTTGAAATTGTCAGGCCTCCAGCCTTAGCCAATCGGATGAGATAATATATATATATATATATATATATATATATATATATATATATATATATATATATATATATATATATATATATATATATATATATATATATATATATACTATATATTTTTTTTTTTTTTTCAATTTTTTTTATCTTTAATTGAAAGTAAAATGAAAAAGGCAATAATTAAAATTCAGTATTTTGCGGCGATATCCGGTAAATATATATATATATATATATATATATATATATATATATATATATATATATATATATATATATATATATATATATATATATATATATATATATATATATATATATTGTGTGTAAGACTGTTTATATAATTCTATTCCTTGCTATAACAACCGAATCATTGTATTATAATTACCAATAACAATAATTTCATGCAGGAATGATCTATGCAGTTGCTCATTTGTTATAGAATTTGGTTAGATTTTAAAGGTTACATTTGAAATAGGAATGTTGGTGTCATTATATAATTAAATTTGTCTTTTTTCTTTTTTAATTTCATTCTTTTGTCCCGTCAATATCATTTAAATTGTATTTGAAGTAGTTTCGATTAGATATTTGAGATCTTCGATTATGGTTTTTTTTTGCTGCATATCTTAAGTTTATACTTTTCAGTTTTGTAATATTTAGAATATTTTTTTAAAGCAACCACTGGAATTGCTGCAATGGGATCTATTTTGGGATACTCTTCTCCCGCTGGAGCTATTCTTACAAGTAATTCTACAGAATCAAGTTTACATCTAACAAGCTTGCAGAATAGTTGGTTTTCTTCCGTATGTAATATTGGGGCCATGATTGGTTGCCCAATTTCAGGATTCAGCCTTTATTTTTTAGGAAGGAGGGGAACTATAATCTATAGTACAATTCCTCTATTAATTGGATGGATAATAATTGGTAAGCAATTGTACTGGTAAAGAACTTTAAAATGCATAAGTAAATTACTGCTAAACATATTTATCTGAAAGAAATATTTCAAAATGATAAAGAATAATCAAAATGGATGAAATCAAATAAAGAAATTAAATTTTAATTGTTCCTAAAATCTAAAATTTTAATTTAATTCACTATACAATCTATTGTTAAAAAATATTCTATTAACAAAGTTTTATAACATTAATAATTTAAAATATTAATATTTCTTTTCTTCTAAGAATTATAGGTTGTCTTATCATGTCATTTAGTTCTTCTAACCATTATTAAATTATTGTTTTAGAAGTTAATTTTATATTTTATATATTTTAATTTCTTCTTTCGTTTTTAAATTTTTTAATTCTCTGTTGACTTTGAATTTTGATACTTCATTTTTTTTTAACTTTGTTATTTTCTTACTTATCTTTTTTTTTAATTTATTTATTTATTTATTTATTTTGGATCTTTCATCAAAGTCTTTGCTCAAAATTTTGAAATGCTTGTGATTGGTCGATTTATTACTGGAATCTATTGTAGTTTAATATCAACAGCAGTTCCAACTTACGTTTCAGAATATTCATCGCCTCATATTCGAGGAAAACTTGGCAAGTACTTTTTTTTTTTTTTTTTTTTATTTCTTTAATATTTTGCTTTCTTTTTCATTTAGTTTTAAAACCTATGAATTTTTACATCATAATTTACTGACATGTCTTTCAGTATATAATTAATTTTATTTAGCAGAAAGGTGGCCTCACACCAACCACCGACCACAAACCACAAACCACCAACCACAAACCACCAACCACCAACCACCAACCACAAACCACCAAAAACAAACATCGTCATTAACGGTTAAATTAAAGAATAATAACAAAACGTCAACAGATTGTTAATAATTATTTCCGTACAATGAAAAAAATATCCTTAAATGAAGAAAATTTTGACACTAAAGAAATTGACGGAAATGAAAACAAATTCTAAAAAAAATTTTTTATATAGTTTTCATCAAGGGCTAAAGTAACAGTTTCATTCGCAACACTATATATATATATATATATATATATATATATATATATATATATATATATATATATATATATATATATATATATATATATATATATATATATATATATATATATATATATATATATATATATATAAGTAATAATTAAAGTCTGCTAACACTCTCGCAGACTAATATTCATTAAACATCGAAGTTAAAGTTTGCTATAAGGGAATCGAACTCGGTCCCTATAGCGTAGATAAAAACTCTATGTTTTTGTGCTATAGGACCCGGTTCGATTCCTCATAGCAAACATTAAGCTTCGATGTTAATATATATATATATATATATATATATATATATATATATATATATATATATATATATATATATATATATATATATATATATATATATATATATATATATATATATATATATATATATATATATATACCTTGAAATCCTTTCCCAATACCTTTAGGAATACTCTTTCAAATTATGTTGACCTGTGGAATTATCATAACATATGCTTTAGGGGCCTACTTTAATAGTTTCCGGTGGAATGCAACAATGTGCGCCGTCTTGCCTTGCCTCTGTTCACTCTTAATGATTCCTAATAAAGAAACGCCCTTCTATCTATTGTCCAAAGGAAAAGAAACGGAAGCCAGAAAAGCTTTGCAATACTTTAAAGGTATATCCATTGTGTTTTTAGTTTATTATTATTATTATTATTATTATTATTGTTATTATTATTATTATTATTATTATTATTATTATTATTATTATTATTATTATTATTATTATTATTATTATTATTATTATTATTATTATTATACACAGAGCAACTACAACTTATCGTAAGAGTAATATTGGATGTACAAAGTATTTCAACTATAACTACTACTATTTGCATTTGTTCATAATCTTCATCTTCTTCTTCGTCAAAAGTAAAAGGGTAGAATTTACTCGCAGGCACATTTTCTACAATAACGTTCAAGTGGAAGCTCTGTACTGAAAACTATCTGTTGAAAAGACACAGTTATGCGCTAGTCGCACTGGAGCATTCATTCAGTTGTGATGAGTTAGAGATTCCGATATGATATATGATGAAAAAACATCACAGTTTAAATGCTGAGGAAATTACAAATTATTATATTTGAGAAAAAAACTTCCAATAACTGATTTCAAGAATTGATTAAGCTATCAGATGCAGCCTTGAAAATAAATGAAGTTGTTTTCCTCTTTCAAAGAGCAGAGGTTGAGGATAAAGATAGTGGGACTCGGGTAGAAGTAGATGCTTTTCCACCATCCTAGAAATAAATTTAGAACAACAGAAACATACAATGTTACGTAGGTGATTCACTCCTACACGCTAACTCGCATCACGAACATTAACTGGTTGACAACACAGGTGATCATATTTATAGTCTTGGCGAACACACTCCTGAAAGTTCGTGTTGTTTATGGAAGATTCAATGCTAACTCTCTAAATACTTCTTCTATATTTTCGAGCCCACAATAACTTTAAAAATGAATAAGAGATACAATTAAAAGAGAAAAAATCGTTGGTGACAGAAAAAAAAAATCTTATTTCATTTTTGTAATCGGAATTTTAAAGTACACAAGACTCAGTAGAAATTGTACATTCAACAAAACCACTGTTGACCAGTGTAATAAATGTTTCAGAAAGTTTTGCTCAGTATTGAGCATCATTTATGATACATTTATGATTTCAGTTTATTTTTTTGTCAAACAGGAAAAAATTTCGAAGACATTGAAACTGAACTTCAAGAGATGAAGTTATTTTTGGAAGAATATAAAAAACAGAAAGTAGGATTTAGCTCTTTCAGGCGAAGACATATATTCAAACCCTTCCTCATCTCCTTGGGTCTAATGTTTTTTCAGCAGTTTTCTGGCATCAATGTTTTAACATTTAATTTCAGTATTATTTTCAAGGTAAACCTATTTTCTTTAATATATATATATATATATATATATATATATATATATATATATATATATATATATATATATATATATATATATATATATATATATATATATATATATATATATATATATATATATATATATATATATATATATATATATATATATATATATATATATATATATATATATATATATATATATATATATATATATATATATATATATATATATATATATATATATATATATATATATATATATATATATATATATATATATATATATATATATATATATATATATATATATATATATATATATATATATATATATATATATATATATATATATATATATATATATATATATATATATATATATATATATATATATATATATATATATATATATATATATATATATATATATATATATATATATATATATATATATATATATATATATATATATATATATATATATATATATATATATATATATATATATATATATATATATATATTGTACAACAATATTTTGAGTATTCTTAAGGAAGTGACACGTAATGAAAACAGTTTTGGTAATATGAAATATTTATTATTTACATGAAATAAAAAGAAAATAGATTCCTAATTGGTGAAATTTCTTCTTTGTATTATTTTATTTTAACACCTTCTAACCTCGTAGAAATTTCTTGAGAGGGTGAAACAATATTGCATTTCAAAGATCATAAATAGGGAGAACACGAAAAGTGTTAATGAAAGAGAAAGGTTTGATTTGTGTGTTTTAGATTTTGTTGTGTTTGAAAGGAGATTATTAATTAAACAGAGCTTGACAGATGAAGGAGTTTATTTTTTTAAATAGTGAACATAGTTATGCTTTTTCTACCCCACTTAGAAATATAAGAAAAGTCAGTGGTAAGTTACTCCTATATAATTCTTATAACATCAGAGAAGTTTTTTCCTGCACACTGTGAAGGAGACATTATTCGGATGATAAGATAAATGAATAGTTAAATCATGGTATATTTTAGGAAATGACAGCTAGAAAGTTAATTCTGAAAAGTAAAAAATGCTAGAGTGGAACAGCGTCTTAAGTAACATCACTAATAATAAATTAAAAAGCAGAACAATAGCAGTATAAGAATTTAAAAGAAGAACAATGAAGTCCATAAAAGCTGGTATAAAAAAAATCAGGGAAAATGTTGCAAAGAGAAAGAAATATTTTGAAAGAAGGTTATTAGAAATTAAAACTTTTATCCTGACTTTTTCGAGAGTTTTCGATTTGTTCTTAATAATATTAAAGGATTTCCTCAAATAACCGACTTGCTGAGGACTAAGAATCAAAAATTAATAAAAGAGTTTAATCAATCAACATTTATTTCCATTGTAAGACTATCTGAGTTTAAATTAGAATTAAAATGATAGATAGATACTAAAACATTTTGAGTACAGACCCTGCAGTAGTAGAATGATAGTTAAATAGTTAGACTATGAAAATATCAAGAATGAATTTAATTGCAGACTAGCAGGAAAGTCGTAGGCATTAGGAAGACTAAAAAATTAGTGACGTAAAGAAAAACATCTTTGCACACAGGCAAACAACATTCGCCTTTGGCTTAAAACTGAAGACAGAGAGAGTAAATGGAAATGGTGCTAGTTTTAATAAAAACTTCAATACTTTCATTTCGTTTAATTAAGAACAAGAGTTGGAGAAAGAGAATGTCCAATATATTAGAAACTAAATAGAAAAAAGGAAGCAAATGTTTAAGAAATTATTGACAAAAGATGATGATGTATCAGAGCAAACTATTACTTCCCTTTCTTCACCATCCAAATCATTGGGGTACCCAATATCCAAAAGATAATTGAAATGAATGAATGAATTGCGATATTTTTATGCAGCTTCTAGTCACACCACGGAGGAAATGTACTTTATAGGCATTATTTTCTAAAATACATGCAAGGAAGTACTTCATGAGTATGCGAAAACATGCAAAATACTTTAGTTCTTGAGGTTCGAAGAGGGTGGGCATTGATTACTGGAATATTTCCCAAAGTTCAGCACACCCTAACTCTACATATGCTCAAAATAAGGTATACTTACATACCAGAAGCTTCTTCAACTTTAGTATTTCCACAATATATATATATATATATATATATATATATATATATATATATATATATATATATATATATATATATATATATATATATATATATATATATATATATATATATATATATATATATATATATATATATCCTTTTTCTAGAAAGTCAGTGCTTCAATGTCAGGGGATGAAATCAGCATAATAGTAACCCTTATTCAGCTTGGTTCGCTAATAGTTGGAGCTTCCTTTATTGACAAAAGTGGAAGAAAATTCCTTCTTACTCTCTCTGCTTTATTTATGTTTTTTTCCCTCTGTAAGTTTACTCACACTCTTTTCTGGATACTGTTTTGGTTGGATAAAAGTTACAGGAGATTAATTGAGAGTGGTTATATATATATATATATATATATATATATATATATATATATATATATATATATATATATATATATATATATATATATATATATATATATATATATGGTGCTACTCAAAAAGTTCCCAAAATTTGCATTTCGCTTGCGGAAAGAGCGCGAGTACAAGAAAACGCAGCTAGGACACAATATAAATATACTGAACATACTACATATATGCGCAGTAGGTCAGATAGATAGGAAAGCGACAGACAAAAGAGTATACGCCCTATTACATTTAAGATTAAATTTAAATTCCAGCTTCTATTTTCTAAAGAAATCCCTGACTTAATTTTCTTTAAGTCATAAACCTACATCTTATATATCCGTGATATATATATATATATATATATATATATATAATATATATAATATATATATATATATATATATATATATATATATATATATATTATATATATATATATATATATATATATATATATATATATATATATATATACTAGTGGTCATGTGCCTGAGGCCTACAAATTTCCACCAGAGTTGGGAAGTTCATTGGACGGGTCAAATTGAGTGCTAACATGCCCTGATGCAAGGTGTTTGTAAGTGTGCAAGCCAAAGGGTATTTGGGAAAATAGATAAAGTTAAGTGATGTTCTTGAATTTTACCAGAAGGTAAATCTTATTAGACTGAGATAGCGGTTAAGCCTGGGATTAGTGAGATGGACTAAGAAAGGATAAAACTGTGTAGAAAGGCGAGTCACATGAGCCCCTCTCAGTGAAGGAGGTGTGCGATTGAAGCGACTGGAGGGTTCAAAAGATCAATGTACCTTGTAATATAAATGTATATTGTTGGCGAGCAGTGTCCCTTTGTGGCGTAAGCTTGAATTTGCGATTTCGTAAAGGCTGAATGAGAGAACATCATGTCTGTTTCAAGTTCTGATTAAAGCTTGGTAAAAATGCTTCGGAAAAGGACAAAGTGTTACAAAAAACATTTTCAACGACACCTTAGGCCAGACACATACATACTTACGACTGTCTTAAGCATTTAAAAATGTGCGAATATTCTTAGATGATGATTAATTTCAGCAAAAGAAATCCCTCCAAGTCAAGAGAAGTATCAAATCCTTATTGGTCTGTTTTTTTCGATATATTGATGGAACTAGCCACACTAAGTTCGTACCTCCTGGTCAGTTGATTAATGCAGAATTCTATTGTGACATCTTAAGGTAACAAAGAGAGAAAGAAAGGAGGAAATGCCCAGAGAAGTGGAGAATGATGAACTATGTTCTTCACCACGACAACGCGAGACCACATACCGCTTACATAGTGCATCGGTTTTTTAGGTAAAAATCAGCATAGAAGTTGTCTTCAGTCTACCGTACTCATCCTGGACGACTTTTTCTTTTTTCAAATGAAAATCAAGTTGAAGGGGGCGAAATTAAACATAATTAAACAATGATAAGTTTCCTAAATTTTTTTTATTAAAATCATCTTTCAAAAATATTTAAAACTTAAACGGAGAATAATTTCACTATATTTCTTTGATTTTAAATTCAAAATAAAAATAATTGCATAACTGATAAAAATTATACCGAACCTGAGTATTTTCTTCAGTTTGAGCATATTTCGTTCAGTGTTTGAATTCTTTTTGGGCTATATAAATGATGAAAAAAAAATCATACTTCATCAATGAAAGAAAGTGAATGAAATAAATTCTGACTTTTATTTTTTATAGTTTTAAAAAAAAAAAGAATGTCTTTTATTTTCCTTTTTTTTTTTTTTTTTCCTTTGCACGACATCACCAAATATAATGTAAAATTATTTGACTATTCATTAACACTAACACTAAATAAAATAGTTTTAAAAAGCGGACAGATTGATTCGTTTTTAATTTATCCGAATAAAAAATTCTAACATGCAAATTGAATCAAACTAAATGGAAAATTTTTCTTAAAAATAAAATAGAAGAACGAGTGAATAAGCAAATGAGGCTTATCTTGCTATCTTGAAAATACATGATAAGTAGTTCTTATGTGAATAGTTAAGCAAGAAAATGTCCCCCCCTCCCCCCTAAAACAAAATCATTTTTCAGATAGCGTGTATCACAGGTAAATCAAAATATACAATGCATTCATATTTATTTATCGTATGAGAAGTTAAAACTTATTTAATACTTTTACGAAAGCATTTACATTTGTTCCAGTTCATTTTATACTTTAAAAGGATTTTTAAATTAATAAAAATATTGTTTTCTTCAGTTTTTCTTGGAGGGTATTTTTATTATCAAGAAACCAGGATAGAATTTGCAAATAAAATATATTTGGCTACCAGTGATTTCCTCTTTAATATATTTAACTGCCTTTTCTAACGGATGTGGACCTATACCCTGGCTTATGATGGGTAAGTTAAATAAAATTTTACTAGTAATTTTTACAAAAACATGAGATTAATTTTAACTAGTTTTAGACTTTTTTTTTTACAGTAACAAAGATTCAACAATTCAAGGTGGGAAATAGTGGAAAACTTATTTTCAAATTAAATTTTATCTCGATTCCATAATTAATTATTCACCATGAATAACGAACTCTTTAAACATAAATATAAATTTTTTAACATCATAAACTGAAAAAAGATCTTATAACAACAGAGAACAAAATTGGACCAGGTCGGGGTCTCTTTTCAAGATATAAAAGACCATCCCATTGAGCATGCATAGTGATCGATAGATAGGTTGGATAGAAAACTTACTTTCGTTCCAGCATCCTATGTTTCGCTACTTTTGCCTCTCACAAATACAGAGAGCTTCTCCGAAGTACTTTTATTCTTACACTTGGAATGTTTACCTGAATATCTAGTAGTCTTGTAGGAACGCCGACTCTCTTCCTTTTTACATTCCTTACTCATTACACTTTACAAATAAGGACTATGAAGTCTGTTTCGGAGCAAAAGGAATCTGTAAAGAAAAGAAAAAAGTTCTTTTTAATATCTGTAATTGTAAATGAAAATTAAATGGTTCTTATCAAGATCCAGAGTTGGAGCATGCAAAACATATACCGTCTCCACGGCTTTACTACAAATCTAAGCACTATTATTTTTAAAACCGTTGCAAATCATGTTGCATTGGAGAAACCAATGGGAGAAGTTTCAAATGATCATAGCTCGCCTCGATAATGGTGCTGGCGCCTTTACGGAACAATAACTACTTCTTTATTAATTTTGTGCAACATTCGATATTTTTATTCAAGTTTTATATATCTTTTTCTTTCAATAAATTTCACGTCTTACTTTTATTTAAAATTCACGTACTTGACCATCACAAAAATGAAAATATCTCCTACTATTTACTACCTCTCTTTACCCTTAATTTCATACAAATCTAATGGACGTATATGAAAAGAGTTGTCTCTTCTCTTGCACAATGACCTCAATTTGCAGTCTTTATGATTTTCTATGTTGTGGCTTTACCTCTTATCCCAATCAGCGACTCAAAATTCATCTATATATATATATATATATATATATATATATATATATATATATATATATATATATATATATATATATATATATATATATATATATATATATATATATATATATATATATATATATATATATATAATTATATATATATATATATATATATATATATATATATATATATATATATATATATATATATATATATATATATATATATATATATATATATATTATATATATATATATATATATATATATATATATATATATATATCCTAGCACTACAGACTGTCCTAAATACTTGAATATCTAAACATCAAAATAAAACCTCTCATATCCTTGATATCATCGTTATTTACTGATTTCATTTTTTACCCTTACATGTAAATTTTCAATAATTCTCAAGATATGGCATATTAATTGCATACTAATTTTCTATTCATAGAAACCACTAACAGCCCATATTTGTTGATATTGTAATTTCTTCTAAAGGTGGCGTTTCAGTTCTTTGTATCAGAGTTAAACACAAGAACGTGTATTACAATGATCATATCTATGGAATTATATGGTCTCCACAACCTAAGTTTTAGAGTTGGCATTTTTTCTTAGTACTTTCATTACTAAATCAACTTCGGCCTTTATTTCTTGAAAGCGTTGACTCATTCCTTATGTGCCTAAATAAGAAAACAACTCTGAACCTCTTAATTATCATCAAATTTTTTTTAACTTCTTTTTTATCCATAGTTTTCTAATTTATTATTAAAATGATATCCAGAATATGCTAAATCTTCTAATATTATCCCAGACCTTGACCTTCAATTTTCCTTAACTTTTGTACCCTGTTCTTCTGTGAATGTTTTGCTCTGTTGCTGAACATGTCGAAAGTTTCGATAGAATCTGACACAAATCCTTATAACCTTTCCTCATGTGTCTCCTTCTGTTGTTCTATTGCAGCTGTTTTAGGTGGACACCGTTCATCTTTTAAATCTATCAGCAATGGTGTTCATAAGTTTCTGTCTTGTTCATATCTCTAATTTTTAGTCACTTAAAATGACATTTTCTCTATCACTCTTTACTTATCTGTTCTTATGATGATGAGACTACAATTAACTGCTCGTTTCACTGCGAAAAATATTCAAGAAACCTTTATTTTGGTGGTAGGGATAAAATATTTTCTTCAGTTGAATCATTATTTCAAATCTTTAATTAATCTAAAATTAATCTTTTACACAATTAAAATATCTAATTCAAACTTTTGTATGTTCTTTCTTAACATTGTATTTTCTTTATTTTTTTCTTTTTAATTATTATTATTATTATTTATTTATTTATTTATTCATCTATAATTTATTTTATTTATAGCATTTCTCCAATATAATTTTTTTTTTTTTTTTTTAAAATCTAATTAAAATTTTTACCACAAGTTAAAACCAGTATATTCATTTCCTGAAAAGATTCAGTGTTTCTGATTATTTATTTAATTAACAGGAGAAATGTTCAGTCCCGAGGTAAAAGAAGTAGTAGTAAGCATCTCTTCGTTTAGCAACTGGACTTTTGGCTTTATTGTTACTTTTGTATTTGGTCCTTTAAAGGTAATTTTTTCAATTTCATTTTTACCTTTTAATAATTTGGAAAAATATATTTTATTATTATTTTTTAATTAATTTTATTTTTCACTCCCAACCTTATCTTCTACAGTTTAATTCAAAGGCCATTCAGTATTTGATTTTTTTAAGCATTTGTCACCACTCGTGAATAAAAGGGAAGATAAACCCACATTAGAAAAGTGTAGCTCAAACTTTTTAAGTGGCAAAATTTATGAAGTGATGAAGGTGAAACACATTTGGATAAACAGAAATTAGATAAATATTTCACAGATCAGATGTAGCTGAAAAAACTAATGCAACTATAAGCAAGGAAAGTAGGAAGGTGCACCTGAGAGTGAGATATGTAGATATTCAGTTTTTCAAGAATTGAAGTTTACTAGGTTGGTTTACCCTACAAAGATCCAGATCAGCTGAATTGAATCGGAAAATTAAAGACAAGAAGCAACTTTAGATACAAAAGAAAGAGCAGATCTGAAATAATTGGAAGAATAAAGAGTTAAATCATTTCCATTAGAATAATTTGAGTTACGAGACCAGGTGAGAAAGTTATTTAAAGGAATAGATTGGAGAAAAATCAAATCATGAGTAACTGTATATTGAAAGAGAAGGAAGGAGGAGTAGTCGATCAAAGAAGTAGGGATATAGAGAGATTTAATAAAAAGCTAGACAACAAGTAATGGAGGAAACCCAAATAAATTAAACTTAGAGGCTTGTGGAGCATGTCATATCTGGTCAAAAAACCTTGAGTATATCTATTGTCAGCTCACAAGATTTCCCATAATTCCTAAAGGCAAATAATTGTATATCAGTAAAATGAAATATGTCACCAGTTAAACTTGAGCTTCAAAAATCGTTACAGTGATCAAAATGAAAGGAATGAAAGTCCAAATGATTAAAGAAGTGAAAATTAAAGATATCGTATAAAATACAGGTCACAGCTATAGAGCAATAACTAAAAGAATCGGAATCCATACTTTTTTGAAACATGATGAACATTCGCTCTTACCAACTTCAAGGAAAGTTAGTAATTAGTGTTAATACATAGAGAGTTGGGGTAAAAAGGGCTGATGTCAGCTCAAGAACATACTTCCTTTAAACACGTGGGGAAATGTCTTCCGACTTTCCTAAATGTTAACATCTCATGAACCCGGTCACATTTAATATCAGATAAATACCTAGACTGAGGGAATAAAGGCAAGAAGGTGATATGCCCAAGTAGTACAGTTGAGAAAGGTATCTAAATAAATTGGTCTTTCCATCAGAAATACTAGCTACTGATTCATCAGAGCAAATAAAAAAGAACAGGAAAAGATGATTTATAGATGTTTTTAGAGATATTTTTGAAATAAGACAGAAATCATGTCAGTAATAAATCTATAAGCAGGTCAATGCATCTTCACTTGTGATAGTACACTTATTCCATCTAATAAAAGCCATTCAATAGTTCCAAGCTGAAAGAAAATTAGCAAGAATCATGGCAAACTAGAGTTTATTCCTGACCGACACAAAATTCCTTTACTTTTAGTGGCATGACACGAAAACAAGTAAGATTGAACGACAGAATTTAATTAAGGAGAAAAAGGATTAGCTGAAGTTGGAACGAATATACTCGTCCCATCAGCAATGGTGGTCCCCACATTTTAAGAGAACTCAAAGCGTTTTCATTGTCAAAAGATGAGTCATTTCAATGATGGCGCAGAATCTACCCAAGAACATTAGTTAGATCAATTAAGCCAGAATATATATAAAGGACAAGCTGGAACTGGAGCAGTAGGATAGATATTATTTTAATTAGTTTAAGATTTCATAATTGGGGTTAAGGTTATTGGTAGGAGGGGAATGGTGTATTTATAACGATAAGGACGAATTTATTATTTTACAGGTTTGGATGATTCTGAATATGAGATGCGTAGGTTACCTAGTCAATTATCGTTAAGAATAAATAGCTGACAATTTGGTTTCCCAACGCTTGTCCATATGAAACGAGCTCAAACAACATGTGCAGAACGATGTACATTGAAATCTATTATACAAAAGGTCTCAGCATTTAGATGGTATGATGCAAGTTTCGTGGAAAGTTGTGTATATATTAAAAAGGATTGAAATCTGTGTTCGCCTGAACACAAGATTATTGTGGAGAATGTTCCATTTAAAATACATGTAAACTGTTTATATGTTGGTGCTTCATCATTTGTTATAGTTAAGCAGTATTGAAACGGAAATTTAAGCTGAATATTATCCAAAATCTTTTTGCTTTTGAATTTCTGAAAAATGTTGAAGGTTTACTGTTAATATCCTGTGCAACTCTCCTGAACAACTAACAGAAGTCAGCTATAGGGCACGCATTCTCTAATATTGAAACACATAAATTAGCCATGTGTATATCATTAACTAGCCACGCAAAGCAGTGATAGATTTAGAAATGGTGCTCGAAGGATCAGAATTTTCCTAGAAATTTCTTGTGGATTTTTTCTATTAAATAGATTTCTAGTATTTATTATTTAGAAAAACAAGAACAAAAAAGATTTTAAAACATCCTTCCCAGCCCCTCCAGAAAGTTTTCTTTCCTACACACACTTATATAAATTCAGATACATAATAGAATACTTTTAGTTAAAAGTAACCCTTTATATTCAGCTCAATCTCATTTTTTTAAACAGTTTGCACAAGGAATGAAGAAAAATATAATTGTAATTATCTTATCGTGCGCAGTAATAAACAGTGTTCCCTTTAGCTAACAATTAATGCGAAAAAGAAAACATATTAATAAATAAATAAACTAATGCCATCCAAAATTGATTATATTACATTTGCTTAACTTTCCAGAATGAAGTTCACATGTATGGCGTCTTTTGGATCTTCGCTGGTATTTGTGTTTTAAATTTAATCTTCGTTTTATCGTGTGTTTACGAAACAAAAGGAAAAACACTGCAAGAAATCAACGATCATTTCAGAGGGACTTATTTTAATGTCAGACAAAATGAAGATAAATGATTCATTATTATTATTATTATTATTATTATTATTATTTTTTTTTTATTATTATATTATTATTATTATTATTATTATTATTATTATTATTATTATTATTATATTATTATTATTATTATTATTATTATTATTATTATTATATATTATTATTATTATTATTATTATTATTATTATTATTATTATTATTATATTATTATTATTATTATTATTATTATTATTTTTATTTATTATTATTACTGGGGTTTTAAATTTAACTTAAATTATTCAAAATATTTCTTTCTATTGGGAATTCACTTCTTTAAAATTATTTGGAAAATATTTTTGAAAAAAAGTAAAAAAAACGAAGTAAAAAACAAAATGGTTTTTTAATTGTCCTTCCTAACGAATTTCTGTATATAAATGTTGAACATCGAAAATTTGAAAATTTTTAAAAATTTTGAATCAATTTTAAAATTCAATTTTTAAAATTCAAATTTTCAGATTTATTAAACCATAGTTAAAAAAGGAAAAAAAAGAAAAAAAAATCTTTGCGATTCATTCGTTACCTCTCAAGATGTCCAAAGTTCATGGATTATAATTGTTTTCGAAAAAAAAAAATAAAATAAATAAAAAAAAATTTTTTCTTTTACTCAAAAAAATTCAGTTGATCTATTTTCTTTCTAGTTTTCATAAATTTTTTTTTTTATTTTTTTTTATTTTTTTTTATTTTTTTTTGTTATTTACAGACTTATAAAATTGAAAGCATAATGTGCAATATAAGAAAATTCATAAAAATCAAAAATAAAACAATTTGATCTATGTCACGCACACAAAAACACACGCACACACACATATATATATATATATATATATATATATATATATATATATATATATATATATATATATATATATATATATATATATATATATATATATATATATATATATATATATATATATATATATATATATATATATATATATATATATATATATATATATATATATATATATATATATATATATATATATATATATATATATATATATATATATATATATATATATATATATATATATATATATATATATATATATATATATATATATATATATATATATATATATATATATATATATATATATATAGTATATGGGATCAGAGAGTTGGACAGAGAAAAGTTGAGACTGTGTAGAGAGGCGTGTCGCACGAGGCTTTCTCAATGGAGGAAGTATGTGACGAGAGAGTTTAGAAGAACAGTGTCCATTTGTAATAGCGATAGTTTAGAGCAAGAATAGAGAACTACTGACTTGCAAGTCACAAAGTGACCCACCACACACATTTCAGTGATACCCAACAAATTGTCCAGTTATTCTACAGTGAGAAAAGCTTTCAGGAGACACCCATACACTTCTTCATAATTTGAGAATCTCAAAAATCTTCTTTCTTTATTGAACGATGGTTTCTGAGGATGTTTAAGAGTATTCTGTAGGATTGCCAGAAAACACTTTTCACGGTAGCATAACTGGACATTATGGTATTTAATTTGTATTTGTTAATTTACTTGGCAACTCCACCTCCGTCTTTTTTGGGTTTGTCAGTTAGATATGGAATAGTCATACTGCAAATCTTATCTTGTTGTTGTGATGTAATAGTGATGGAATAGTCATACTGCAATCTTATCTTGTTGTTGTGATGTAATAGTGATGGAATAGTCATACTGCAATCTTATCTTGTTGTTGCATATGTCGAACGTGCTAAACTTGCTTCTTGTGAGATAACTGATAGCCCAAAGAAAAGAAAATAAGTTCTGAAGGAAGTGCAAGTTTTAGATTATTTCCGATTATTTTAAAAAATCAAGCACCAGTGCAGATGTGAGTGTTACAGGTTACAGAAAACAACAAAATATTACCCTCGAAATTATAACACTAAACAAGATGCAACAAAAAGTTTCCTATAAACATTAATATGGTAAATAAATTTGACCAACTTCTGCTTTTTTTCTACCATCCCTGGTATATAGTGACTCAACAATTCGAAGGGTAGAAAGAGACTGAAGAGAATTGATGAGAGCGGAAGACTTGATAAGTCGAAAAAAACTAGAATGCACCTTTTAACGCTGATCCTCTATGAATGAAACCACCCTAGATGTGTGAGACATATTCCATACAAGGGCGAACTACATCCCTATAAAATCAAATAAATGGAGTGGAGCAAAGAAATTCATAAGACGCCTTAGAACACCCAACCTCTTAGAAGCTTGTTTAAAAAGAGAAATAATGTGATCTTTCCAAGAAAGATCACGAGAAAAAGAAACACCGAGAATATTAAGAACAGATAAATTTTTGAGTCGTGTGTTTTCGAAGAGATAAAATAGTTGTGTCGAATAGAGGGATGGAGAGTTTTTGAGGCATTGTATATATATATATATATATATATATATATATATATATATATATATATATATATATATATATATATATATATATATATATATATATATATATATATATATATATATATATATATATATATATATATATATATATATATATATATATATATATATATATATATATATATATATATATATATATATATATATATATATATATATATATATATATATATATATATATATATATATATATATATATATATATATATATATATATATATATATATATATATATATATATATATATATATATATATATATATATATATATATATATATATATATATATATATATATATATATATATATATATATATATATATATATATATATATATATATATATATATATATATATCTCCTCCGGTGGGCAAAGGCCAGAGGCCTACCAAATTCCACCGGAGTTGGGAAAGATCTATTTCATGGTCGATGGAGGCCGACGTGTCCAGATACACGGCGTTTAAAAGTATGCAAGTCAAAGGAAGTTGGGAAAACAGATGAAGGGAGTGTGTTCCAGACTTTACCAGTAGAGTATATGTAAGATTGAGCATAGCGGTTAAGTCTGGGGTCGGAGAGTTGGACAGAGAAAGGATGAGACTGTGTAGAAAGGCGTGTCGCACGAGCTCTTCTCAATGGAGGAGGTATGCGACGAGAGAGTTCAGAAGAGCAGTGTCTGTTGTAATAGCGATAGTAAAGAGATAGTGACGCAACAATTCGACGGGCAGAAAGAGATTGAAGAGAGTTAGTAAGAGCAGGAGAGTTGATGAGACGAAATGCCCTAGACTCCACCTTCTCTAGGAGAGCTGTGTGTGTGGAACCACCCCAGATGTGCGAAGCGCACTCCATACAGGGGCGAACAACACCCCTATACAGAGCAAGCAACTGGGGTGGCGTGAAGTAATTCTGAAGGCGCCTCAGAACATCCCAACCTCTTAGAAGCTTGTTTAGAAAGAGAAGTAATGTGATCTTTCCAAGAAAGATCACGAGAAAAAGAAACACCAAGAATATTAAGAACAGATGAAGGTTTGAGTTGTGTGTTTTCGAAGAAGATATCATAGTTGTGTGGAAGATTGTGTCGAGTGGAGAGATGGAGGAATTGAGTTTTTGAGGCATTGAAAACAACCATGTTTTCTCTGCCCCAATTTGAAATACGAGATAGATCAGAGGTCAGCTGCTCCAAGGCAACCCTTCCTTGCGTCTAGTAACTGTTGTTGAGAAGGGTGCCTTTCAAATTGGAAAGAGTAATGAAGGGTGGAGTCATCAGCATAGGAGTGGATAGGAGATGAAGTAATAGAGAGAAGGTCATTAATGAAAAGTAGAAAAAGTGTTGGGGATAGGACAGATCCTTGAGGAACACCACTATTAATAGATTTAAAGGAAGAACGGTGGCCGTCTACAACTGCTGCTATAGAAAGACCGGAAAGGAAATCAGAGAGAAGGTCACAGAGAGAAGGATAGATTCCGAAAGAGGGAAGTTTGGAAATCAAAGCTTTGTGCCAGACTCTATCGAAAGCTTTCGATATGTCTAGCGCAACAGCAAAAGATTCACCGAAATGCCGAAGAGCGGAGGACCAAGAGTCAGAGAGAAGGGAAAGAAGATCACCAGTAGAGCGTTTCTTACGAAAGCCATACTGGCGATCAGAGATAAGATTAGAAGAATTGAGATGTTTCCAAATCTTCCTGTTAAGGATAGATTCGAAAACTTTAGAGAGAACGGAGGTTAAAGAAATAGGACGGTAGTTGGAGGGTTGAGAAGGGGTCCCCCTTCTTCGGCACAGGCTGAATGAGCGCACGTTTCCAGCAAGAAGGGAAGGTTGAAGTAGAGAAGACAAAGACGAAATAGTTTACCAAGGCAGGGTGCAAGCTCTGAAGCACAAGTTTTGAGAACCACAGGAGGAATACCATCAGGACCGTAAGCCTTCTTAGTATTAAGCTCAGAGAGAGCAGAAATGACATCTTTAGAAGAAATTCTAATTTTTGGCATAAATTGAGTTTGAGGGGGTTGAAGGAGGAGGAATAGCTCCGGAATCGTCTAAGGTTGAATTAGAGGCAAAAGTTTGAGCGAAAGAGTTCAGCTTTAGAAGAAGGTAAAACAGCAGTTGTGCCGTCGGAAGATATTAAAGGAGGGAAAGAGGAAGAAGCAAAGTTAGAGTTGACATTTTTTGCAAAATGCCAGAAAGAACGTGAAGAAGAGAACCAGAAAGATTATTGCATTTTCTACGGAGAAAAGAGTTTTTAGTGTTACGAAGGATAGATTTTGCACGATTCCGGGATGAAATATAAGTAGCGTGAGTTTCTGGAGTTTGAAGACGACGGTAATCCCTGAAGGCAACATCCCTGCGGCGGATAGCACGAGAACAAGCAGAGTTAAACCAAGGTTTGTTAGGTTTAGTAGAAGGGAAAGAATATGGAATGTACGCCTCCATGCCAGAGAGAATCACCTCGGTTATGCGTCCTTCACACTCAGAGGAACCCCTCCCACGGAAGCAATAATCATTCCATGGGAAATCAAAGAAGTACGACCGCAAGTCCGACCAGCTTGCGGCACCGAAGTGCCACAAACGTTTCCTTTCAATAGAAGGGGGTCTTTCCTGCGGAAGACTTGAAGAGATAGAAGAAGATACAGAGATAAGAAGGTGATCGGATGAACCCAGAGGAGGAAAGAGCTTTAACAGTATAAGGAGAAGGATTAGAAGTTAGGAAAAGGTCTAGAATGTTGGGTTCATCTCCAAGACGATCAGGGATACGAGTAGGGAGCTTGCACCAACTGCTCAAGGTCGTTTTGGATAGCGAAATGGAAGGCACGTTCACCAGCTGTATCATGAGAACTAGATGAAAGCCATTGGCGGTGGTGAACATTGAAATCACCTAATATGATGATTTCAGAGAAAGGAGAAGAAGAGAGAATGTGCTCTATTTTGGAGTTTAAATAGTCGAAGAATTTAGGATAGTCAGTAGAATTAGGAGATAAATAAACAGAACAAATGAATTTAGTCGTAGAATGGCAAGAGAGCCTAAGCCATAAAGTGGAAAATTCGGAAGACTCCAAATTAGAGACACGAGAACAAACGAACATCGTTGCGCACGTATGCACAACAACCGCCTTTGGCTGAAAATTGAGGATAGAGACAGTAGGAGGAAACAGAATAGGATTTGCTTTCAGATCTCTCAAACATCTGAGTTTCGGTCAAGAATAAGAGGTGAGGTCTAGAAGAAGAGAGGTGATGTTCAACAAAGTGGAAATTAGAGTGCAGACCGCGAATGTTGCAGAAATTAATGAAAAAAATAGACCGTGCATCAGGACAAGCTGGCAGCTGTATATATAATATATATATATATATATATATATATATATATATATATATATATATATATATATATATATATATATATATATATATATATATATATATATATTATATATATATATATATATATTATATATATAATTATTTTTTTTTAATTAAATTTTCATTGGACAAAAACTTAAGTGTATTGTAGCGGAAATTACGTTAACTACAATTTGAAATAAAATTGGGACTCTCTCCAAGAAAATGAAGGGGAAATGAATATCCACACACACTAAAATCTTATAGTTTATTACAAAACTTGAAACAATTTGAAAATAGACAAAAAAAAATATCATAAATAAAGAAACAATAGACCAATTTCCGATTTACCAAAATATTATATAAATTATACAAAATAAGCAATTGTTTCCAAAAATAGAAACAATAAAAAAACAAATGACGCGGTGCGCAAAATATCCTACAATCAATACAAACAAAATCAAAACAATAAAGGTTTACTTTATTAATTTTACAAAATCTCTTTATTACCCTGCACAGGAATGGTAATAACATTAACCACAATCATATATATAAAAAAAACATAAACAAAAACTATATACAATATTATGTTAACTTTTTTTTCCTTATAAGATTGTACCTTCAAAAAATCATAATATCATACACATACAATGAAATCATTAACATCATACACAGAGGTCTTCAACATTAAGGTGTATCCTTAACTATCCAAATTCCTTGACTATACCCAGGTATTCTGCAGGAATGTCAATCCAATCCAAACGTTTTGGCTTTTCGGCTCAAAATAAACAACAAAAAAAAAAAAACTGGAAATAAAAAAAACATTTATCAAACACTCAGACATACAAAAAAAATAATAAAATAAAGGGTAAACAAAATGTTGAAAACATTTTTCTTTTTTACAAAATTTCCATCAAATTTAAAATAGATCATAACTTTCAATACCTGGACAAGTTCAAATGTCCAGTTTTTTTTTTTTTCTTTTCAGCAGCTTTTAGCAACAAGCACTGAGCACCTCAACCTTAGGAATACCATGCAAAACACTCCTTACTGGAGACTTGTAAAAGCCAAGGAACTGCAAAGATAGTATAGACCCACTATCAAGCACAGAATAAAGAAATAATAACAATAATAATAATAATAGTTGCATAAGCAAAAGCAAAAGCAAATAATAAGCAACAAAAATAAATACTTTAAAGTAAATAACCCATTCTTTCTCTTTCATATTACCTGGAACTCCAAGGATCCACTTATAGGTCAGAATACCACTCCAAAATCTTAATGCTAACGAACTGCGTGTAACAAGATCCTCAAAAATCAAAATTCACAATCAAAATATTAAATAATTCCTAAAGAAAATAACAATTAAATACCAAAACTTAAACATGACAATTAACAAAAATAAATAAAACAATAACAATCAATCTTTAATAAGAAAAATGGATGACACCCTACCATTTAAACAGAAAAGACAGAACAGAAGGTAATAAAACTGAAGAATAGAACGAAAGATAGCTGTGTACAAATGTGTCATATGTCATCCATCATTCTCACTCAACAAAACATATATACTTAAAATAAAATATGAGACAAAAGATATACCTTACCTAAACTTACCACATTCCTCCCACCTAAGTTTGTCTCATATTTTCCTAAACCACCCATTATAAACTTTACAATCCTTTCTTCATGACCCATTCATAATCCTTCACTTTACCTTTACTCCTGGTATAAGGACCTATTATCTCAACATTTTGGCTCATGTTCTGTTCTTTATCATTACTATCATCACCTATATCTACCAATTTAGTACCGGTTTCAACTTCAGTTAGCATATTAGACAATTCATTGAGGTCTTTCTCAATCTCTCTTGATCTTACATTCATAGATACCTCCCTCAATCCTGTTACAATATTTTCCAACTCCTCACAAAATTTTTCTAATTCATGTGCACTAACGTTACTATTATCTAAATTATCTTTAAATTCTTTTAACCGAGCTAAAACACTATCTCTCTCTTCTACTCTGTCATCCAAAGGAAATTTACACATTGTATAGGTTTTACCTATCATTACTTCATCCTTATCCCACCAAAATCCAGAAAAATCATTCTCCTGAGTACTTTCATCAAAAATTCCTATTGTCTTTCCTTTTTGGAAATTCCTTTCTCTTTCGTTTTTCCACTAATATCAACTCTCTATTTTTAAACCAAGATTCATTCAATTCATCCGTTGGTTCAATCAATTCATCTTCATCTTCCCTCTTAATTAACTCATACACAGGATGCGCTTTAATATATTCAGGAGGTTCTCTCCACATTCTTAACTGAGTTTGATGGGCTCTAACCTCAATTACCTCATCATTTATTACCCTCTCCAAAACATAGCTAACTCCATTAGACATTACCTTTTTAACCACATATGGTCCTTCAAACTTCTCTTTCATCTTATTTACATTCAATCTACCCTTCTCAATCACTGCTTTTAAAACTTTCTCACCCACTTCAAAACTTACAAACTTCTTACTTGCTTCTCTCCAAATCTCACGATCCCTCTCAGACAATCCTAACTGAGGTCTCACAAATCTCTCAAAATTCATAACATACATACAAGGAGACATACCTGTGGCACTATGCACTGTCATATTATAAGCCCACAACACTTTACCTACCCAATAGTCCCAATCATTCTCTTTTTCACTCATCATTCGTAACATTTCACTTAGAGTTCGAATTGTTCTTTCTGCTAAACCATTTGAACTAGGCATATAAGGCGTGGTCCTCACATGTTCAATATCCCAATCGCTCAACATTTGCTGAAATGGTTGACCCACAAACTCTGGACCATTGTCACTCAACATCCGCTTAGGTTTGCACACACACATTGGCAACAAAATCTCTCTTACTACTTTCGCTACATTCATACTAGTCTTATTCTTCACAGGTACAGCATAAGCAAACTTACTTTTATGATCAACCATCACTACCATTCCAACATAACCACTACTAGTCACTGGTAATGACACACAATCAATCACCACCAATTCAAAAGGCTCATTCACATCTAGTTTTAAAATAGGTGGCTGAGAATATTGTCTCTGAATCTTTTCCCTTCTGACATTCCTCACAAGTAGTTGCAACATCATTAACCACATATCTCAACCAAGGATTAAACACTCTATCTTTCATACATTCCCACAATTTAAATTTCCCCATATGACCAAATCTATGATGAACCACTAATACTATTCCTACAGTACCTACTAATGAAAACACTGGTACATATACATCATCATTTATTCTTGATTTTCTAATAAAATAAACCAAATTCATACAAACTACAAACTTCTTTGCAAATATCTTAAATTCTTCTAACATACAATCCCATTCATTCGCTGTCTTACCTGAAAGAATACCTTTTTTAAGCTCACAAATCATTGGACACTTCTCTTGCATTTCCTCAATATCTTCATTGCTTAATAATTCCTCTTCACCCACACCAACTTTTAACAATCCAACAAAATTAACAGCATATACGTCTCCTTTCTGCATTCTAACAATTACTTTATCTTCTTTCATTATGCATTCATCCCCTACATCAACAGACAATCTATGCATCCTTAAAAAGTCAATACCAAACAAAAAACAGTAGGGCATTTGCTCATTTTCAAGTACAACAAACTGGTGTTCAATATTCTCCAACAATCCTAAATTAACAACTAAAGATACCGTTTCCCAAGCTATAACGTTTCCAGAACCAATACCAGTTATTCTTACAGTTGTACTTTTCCTATGTATCTGCCAACTCAACAGCTCTAATTCTCTTACCACTGCTGCATTCACCAAAGAAATTTGAGCACCAGTGTCAATCAAACCACAATACACTTTTCCATTTATTTGCACTTTCACTTCCATTCTTCCCCCTATTCCATGTATACAATACATTGATTCTTTGAAATCTCCAGGGCAAATTACATTAACCTCCTCGACATTAAAATCTACTACTACCTCCTCTAATTCATACCTCCTGTCATAGCTCTTTTTCTCAATCACCCAATTGTAATGCACTCCACTCAGACACTGTAAATGAAGCTCACTCACACTCGTTCCATTAACACCAATTCCCCTATACACTATGGGTTTCTCCCCGCCATAATGTACACACACTATTATCTTAAACAACTTGCTCACAACAACTAAAACTTCCTGAAAAGGCATCACTCCCGGATTACACATTGCTTTCAATTCTTTCAAATACTTTCTCACTTTTCCTATACCTATCTGCTCCGGTCTCTTACACACTTCTGTCATAACTTCCCTTCTCAAATCATCTACACCATTGGGCACTCGTGTCACTAATCCATCTTTACTTAAATCTTGAAGTCCATACAATACACTTTCAAACATAGAATCACCACCACCAATACATTCTTTACCTTTCATAAGACCTCTTGGCAAGTATTCTGGATCCATCACCAAACTTTCATTTTCCCTGTTCTCACCAGGTAATCTTGACATCAAATCGGCAATTTCATTCTTCTCTCCAGGTATATACTCAACTGTATACTCAAAATCACTCAAATCTTCCAAGGTCCTTGCAAGCCTACTGTCTACTGTCCTCATACGCTGCAGATACACCAAAGGCTGGTGATCAGTACGCACAACAAATTTAATTCCATACAAAAATGGCCGTAATGACTTCAAACAATACCTTAAAGCTGCCAACTCTCTTTCAATTGTTGAGTACTTTCGTTCAGTCATACTAAAAGCTTTAGACACATAAGCAATCACTCTCTTCCGTTCTACTCCATCAATCACCTGATCTTGCATCAAACAACCACCCATACAAAATCCACTCGCGTCCGTATACACTTCAAGTGGTCTAGCATACTCACTGTAATCAGGGTAAGCAAGTTCAACATCTTTCGCAACTTCTGCTTTTAATTTCTCAAATGCCTCAATCATTTTTTCATTCCATTTCACAACCGTACTTTTCTTTTTCCCAGTCCATTCAGTCAAAGGCTTCATAACACCTGAACAGTCTTTCATAAATTTCCTTCCAAACTCTACCAATCCCAGAAAACCCCTTAACTCTCTTACCGTTCTAGGTCTAGGAAAATTTCTCACCTTCTCAATGAACTTCTCTGCTTTTTTCAATCCTGATGCACTGACCTTATGTCCTAAAAATTCAACTTCTTTCTCAAACCATTCACACTTGCCTACCTTCACTTTCACACCTACACCCTCCAATTTTTTCAAAACCTCATTAACCAATTTCAAGTGTTCTTGAAAAGATTCAGTCATTACCAAAATATCATCAATGAATACCATTACATTCTGACAAGGAAAATCACTCAAAACAACATTCATTGCCCTTTGAAATGCCGCCGGAGCATTAGCTAACCCAAAGCTCAAATTTCTAAACTGATAATGTCTTTTAGCAGTTGAAAATGCAGTTACACATCTACTACTCTCTTCCACGGGCATCTGATAGTATCCTCGCACAAGATCCATCTTTGTAAAAACTTTCATTCCATACATACTATATACACATTCTGATACAACACACATTGGAAATCTATCTTTAACAGTTTTTTCATTAACTTTACGATAATCTATACATAATCTTAATCTACCATCTGGCTTTCGCACAGGCACAATGGGACTATTCCAAGGACTTGAACTCTCTTCCAAAACACCTATTCGCTCTAATTCATTGCACTGTTCTTCAATCTCTTTTGCAACTGGAGGAGGAAAATGACGGGGTCTTTGATATATGGGAGTATCATCTGTTAAAATGATCTTAAACTCTGGAAGCTTAGAATTACCAAAATCATCATCTCCTTGGCTTAAGGCCATCCTTCTCTCCCATAGCATTCTATAAATCTTCTGTCTCCTCAACTCTCCCAATTCTGCATTTAATTTTACTTTACCAATTAACGCATCATACACCCAATCACTCTTTTGAATATTACCAACATTCACACACAAGTCATTCTCTATTTTTTCACCCTCCATATTCAATACTGTATACAACCGACCCAATATATCACCCACATGAATACCTCTTATCCGTTTTCTTATCATATCAGGTTTCACTTGTACACATACTCTTGGATCATTCAAATCTAAAATACCATCAAATACATGTGCTACTCTCTTAACCCTATACCTAGCATCATAACCATCCACCATAAACATTTTATTCCTATCAGATACAATACCAGCATTCATACTCCACCCAACTTTCACTCTCACCACCTTATCAGCTTCCAATGGAATACTTTCAAGAGCAAACACCTCAATACCTTTCACCATGTTAACTTTCACATCACCTGCTTCATTTACATACATCTGGCATCTCCCATCTTGACTAACTTTTTTCTCTAACATCATATTCTCAGGATGTATCACTATTCTATTATCTTTCAAAAAGTTATATCCTAATAACATATCATACTTATCACTCTTACTCTGAAGAACATAAAAGTCACTTTCTTCCATCTTCAAATTACCAATCATAATACATTCCCTAAATGAGGAGACAACTGGTACTAATATATTGCCAATACCTTTCAACTGTCCAGTTACTGTCCCTTTCTGTTCATCTTCCAAAATCATCCGTTCATATGCTTCCATATAAACTACATTGACCAAACAACCCGTATCAATCAAAGCTCTCATTTCAATTCCTCCACAAATAACTTTAATACTTAAACACTTATTCCATTCACTTCCCCTGAATAATTCTACACTTGAAAAACCTTCCCTAACATTCATAACTTGTACCCCAGTCACACTAGAGGGCTCACAATTTTGAACCCTCAGCCTATCTAGTTTCCCTCTGCTACATTTCCTACCACTGGATTATTTACATTTTCTGAATTACCAACTCTATTTACTTCCGCATTAGTAATACCTGATCTATTGACCTGACTGTTGTTAATAATCTGACCACCTTGATTCAAATTACCAGTTCTTCTTGTATGCCAACACCTCCCTGACAAATGACCTACTTTTCCACAAACTGTACATGTACTCCGTTGATTTCTACACATTCTAGCAAAATGCCCATCTTGTCCACAATTACCACATACAGTTCTCATAATTCTCACACCTTGAGGGCAATCCCGCACCCAATGATCCAAACCACCACACCTCCTGCACCCTGCAAATTGAGAATTATTACAACTATTAGCCAAATGTCCCACTTGTCCACAACTAAAGCATGCCCCATTTGCCCACCTACATTCAGATATCATATGTCCCGCCTTTCCACACCTAAAACAAGTTACTACCCTATTTTGGACATTAGAATCTGCATTCACATTTGCCTGATTACCCTGGCCACTTTGGGCATTTCTACTAACATTCCCATTCATTCTCCTCCTTTGATTGACCATTCTCACCCCCATTTGTGTATTACCTCCATAAAAATCCTCTAAAAACTTCACCATGACTTCATACGGGTTAGCTCTAAGAGCATCTCTGTAAGACTTATATTGGGTTGGTGGACCCCTATTTTCTGATCTTCCACTAAATACATGCGTTTGTTCATTTTCAATCCTCTCAGGCACATTAAAATCCCTATCTTCTACAATCTCTAATACATCCTCCCATCTTAATCTTTCCCGAGCCCATCTCATTTTCTCTTTTCTCCTAGCATTTATAAACTCTGCTACCGATGTTGGAATAGTTTCCAAAAATTTTTCATCAGTAACTTGTTTTCATTTACATCCTCATCCCCAAATTTCTTTCTTGCTAATGTCTCCAATCTATGTGCATATAGATCTAACCTTTCATTCTTACCCATTCTTGCCTTATCAAAATCATTCACTTTCCTATATTTTACTCCTCCTTTCACTCTTCTAACCTGATCTTCAATTCTTTGCTTCACTACTTCATACTTAGGTTCACCTACACTCACAACTGCCTTATAAAAATCTAGCATCCGACCTTCTAAGAATTCTCCCAGTTCTTTCACCCAGAATCCTTTATTTTCACTGAATTTTTCCTTACAATAACTTTCATACTCCTTGAAAAAGTCATGCACATCTTTTGTTCCATATACATTAAATTTATTTATTTTAGGAATATCTCTAATTAAAATACTTCTTTTCACATCATAATCAGTATCAGTTGACTGATCTGATTCTCTCTCTTCATCTTCCTTCTCACTATCCATAGAACTTGAGTATAAAGAATCAATGCTTTTACCCTTACTTTAAAATCATTCTCCTTTCATGCCTTCTATTCTTAGATGTTTTCTTTTTCTTTTTCCCTTCTCTTGGATCTTTCTCCTCCTTTACAACATCAGATTTATTACGTTCCTCAACAGGAGTAGAAGTAACTTTCATATTAGCATTGCCCACTTCATTTGCATTTGCAAATTTACTGTTAAACATTTCCTCAAATTTAAATGCCATTTTCTCCTCCATTCGTTTCTCTGCATCCTGCATATACTCAGACATTTCCCTTAACTTATCAATTAAATCCTCATTCTCTTTTTCTTTCTTTCGTAATGCCTCTTTCAATCTTTCAACCTCCAATTTTAACTCCTCTGTCGAGGCCATATTCACACCCTTCAGTTTCTCTTCAAGAGCCCCACGTTGGGCGCCACAAATATGTAGCGGAAATTACGTTAACTACAATTTGAAATAAAATTGGGACTCTCTCCAAGAAAATGAAGGGGAAATGAATATCCACACACACTAAAATCTTATAGTTTATTACAAAAATCTATAGTGAAACAATTCTGAAAATTTTAGACAAAAAAAAAAATATCATAAATAAAGAAACAATAGACCAATTTCCGATTTACCAAAATATTATATAAATTATACAAAATTAGCAATTGTTTCCAAAAATAGAAACAATAAAAAACAAATGACGCGGTGCGCAAAATATCCTACAATCAATACAAACAAAATCAAAACAATAAAGGTTTACTTTATTAATTTTACAAAATCTCTTTATTACCCTGCACAGGAATGGTAATAACATTAACCACAATCATATAAAAAAAAAAACATAAACAAAAACTATATACAATATTATGTTAACTTTTTTTTTCCTTATAAGATTGTACCTTCAAAAAATCATAATATCATACACATACAATGAAATCATTAACATCATACACAGAGGTCTTCAACATTAAGGTGTATCCTTAACTATCCAAATTCCTTGACTATACCCAGGTATTCTGCAGGAATATCAATCCAATCCAAACGTTTTGGCTTTTCGGCTCAAAATAAACAAACAAAAAAAAAAAAAAACTGGAAATAAAAAAAACATTTATCAAACACTCAGACATACAAAATAATAAAATAAAGGGTAAACAAAATGTTGAAAACATTATTCTTTTTTTTTACAAAATTTCCATCAATTTTAAAATAAATCATAACTTTCAATACCTGGACAAGTTCAAATGTCCAGTTTTTTTTTTCTTTTCTTTTCAGCAGCTTTTAGCAACAAGCACTGATCACCTCAACCTTAGGAATACCATGCAAAACACTCCTTACTGGAGACTTGTAAAAGCCAAGGAACTGCAAAGATAGTATAGACCCACTATCAAGCACAGAATAAAGAAATAATAATAACAATAATAATAATAATAATTGCATAAGCAAAAGCAAAAGCAAATAATAAGCAACAAAAAAAAATACTTTAAAGTAAATAACCCATTCTTTCTCTTTCATATTACCTGGAACTCCAAGGATCCACTTATAGGTCAGAATACCACTCCAAAATCTTAATGCTAACGAACTGCGTGTAACAGATCCTCAAAAATCAAAATTCACAATCAAAATATTAAATAATTCCTAAAGAAAATAACAATTAAATACCAAAACTTAAACATGTCAATTAACAAAAATAAATAAAACAATAACAATCAATCTTTAATAAGAAAAATGGATGACACCCTACCATTTAAACAGAAAAGACAGAACAGAAGGTAATAAAACTGAAGAATAGAACGAAAGATAGCTATGTACAAATGTGTCATATGTCATCCATCATTCTCACTCAACAAAACATATATACTAAAAATAAAATATGAGACAAAAGATATACCTTACCTAAACTTACCACAACATCTGTCCAGTCGTAGACGTTACATACGCAACAGGGATCACTCAGTTTAGTGTATGGCACCGATGATCGCTTGGCAATGGCGTGGCATGCTCGATATTAGGCTTCGTATGTTGTCTTGCGCCACCTCATCCCACAATCGCAGGATTGTCTGCCTGAGGGCGTATTGGGTTTGCGGTGTGGGAGAAACTTCTCGTACCCCCCATTTAAGCATATCCCATAAATGTTCTATGGGGTTCAGATCCGGACTGTAAATTGGCCAGGCGATGGTGTTGATATTAACGGTATTTAAATAACCCTGAATACATGCGTCAACGTGTGGGCAGCCATTGTCCTGTCCTGCATCAAAAGAACCCGTAACCAATAAACTGTGCAAATGAGAAAACATAAGGTTCGATTATGTCAGTTATGTATTGCTGGTCAGTCAAGGACCCGCCTTCAATGACATGCAACTTGGTGGAGGCTGTCATGGATATTCCACTCTAGACCATAATAAAACCAACACCAAAGGCCCAGACATTTACAATATTGCATGCTGAATACCTTTCATGCTGCCATCGATAGACGCGGATACGACGGTCGGAGGTTAACAGACAGAATTTGCACTTGCCCGTGAAGAGGATATTAGCCCAATCGTCCATGGTCCAGTTGATGTGGGTACACCCAAATTCGAGTCGGGCCCTAAGATGTGTTGAAAAAACTAGTTAATTGAATATTTTAATAACAGTCACTGTACTCAGTAAATACTAAATAAATAAACCAACGTAACAGGATTGAAAGTGAAAATAGATTCATATGCAAAAGAATAGTATTTAAAGAGATTAAAAAAACTTTTAGCTGGTAGAAATGATGAGTTTGTAACTAGAAATAAGAAATACTGAATTTAATATATAAGGTGGGGACATGTAAACTCCCATATACACACAGTCTAATACCCTCACAGTCACGCAAACCTATACATATACACTCACACACACATACATACATACATTCATTCATAAAAGGTCAAATCTCACAAGAGTCACTAAGCGAGACTTGTGTTTGATTTCATTTTGTAGGAGTTTCTGTAATATATCCTTATAGAGGTGCGAGGTCTATAGTGACGTATGAGATAACCTGAAATGTAGAAATCTTGGAGCAATATTATTAAATTGGCGAGTGATTAGGAATTTTAGGTCCAATTCCATATGTAATGATATTAAATTAAAGTATAGATTAACATGCCTCAAGACCATTTGAAGATGGGGAAGATCTTTATGGTAAATTGATTAAAGCAGAATTGGACCTAAAATTCCTCGTCACTTGTCAATTTAATAATATTGCTCCAAGATCTCTACATTTCAAGTTATATTGTACGTCGCAGTACACCTCACTCCTCTACAAGGATATATTGCAGAAACTCCTACAAAATGAAATCAAACCCAAGTCTCTCATAGTTACTCTAGTGAGGTTTGTTCTGTTATATTTTCTTATTTGTATGTATGTATGTATGTTTGTATGTGTGTATGTATAGGTTTGTGTGACTGTGTGGGTATTAGACTGTGTGTATATGAGATATATGAAAGTTTTCATGTCTCCAATATATTATATTCAGTATTTCTAATTTCTAGTTACAAACTCATCATTTCTATTAACTTAAAGTTTTTTAACCTCCTTAAATACTTTTTTTTTTTTGTATACCAATCTATTTTCGTTTTCTATTCTGTTACGTTGGTTTATTTATTTAGTACTTCCTCTTACAGTGACTGTTGTTATAACATTCTATTAAATAGTTTTTTTTTTTCTGGCACAGTTTTTGTTTTTACTTTGATTATTTAATTAATATTCAGTATTCTTGAAAATGGTTTTGGATTACAAACCGAAATGTCGATGTTGTTTAAATTATTATTGATATTATAAATTATTACTTGTACAATTAAAGATCTTAAACATCATCAGTTGCATTTATTTTTTACTATATTTTTTAAATTAATATTAAGTTCAGTAGAAACACTTCCATTTATTTTTAAAAAAATTTTTTATATATATATATATATTATATATATATATATATATATATATATATATATATATATAATATATATATATATATATATATATATATATATATATATATATATATATATATATATATTAGTGATGGATCGGATGTCATTTTTTCTAATTTGCGGATGCGGATGTCGAATTTTAGAGAAGTGCGGATGCGGATGCGGATGTTGAATTTTCGAAAGTGCGGATGCGGATGCGGATGCAGATGTTGAATTTTCGCAACTGCGGATGCGGATGTTGAATTTTCGAAAAGTGCGGATACGGATGTTAATTTTGATGAGGATGCGGATGCGGATGTTAATTTTGATCAGGATACGAATGCGTATGCCATCACTAATATATATATATATATATATATATATATATATATATATATATATATATATATATATATATATATATATATATATATATATATATATATATTATCAATATCACCTTTCCCACTTTCGTGGGGTGGTGCCCGCCACAATTCCCTTACAAACAAAACCTATTCCCCTTCCAACCCCTTTCACCACCGCCCTTAATCTCTCTCTGTCTCTACAAATCTTCTACCCTCTTCTAAACTCAAATTCCTTCCATCAAAATTTTTCTCACTCCATCCATCCATCTACACTTCGGCCTTCCCCTATCCCTACCTTTATCCACATGGAATCTAAGTACTTTGCCCACCATTCTCTTCTCATTCATTCTTCACATACGTCCAAACCATTTTAGCACATCCTCCTCCTCTCTATCAATTACACCCTTCTTCCATTTACACATCTCCCTTATTCTTTCATTTTTAATCCTATCAATCCTTCTCAATTTATATATCGCTCTCAAATCTTTCATCTCAAAGACATTGAAACTTTTTCTCGACCGAGCACTTATCATCTATGTTTCACACCCATACAATACAGAAGGTGAACACATACATTCAAACATTCTTATCTTTATTTCTTTCGAAATTTTTCCTTTCTTCCATACTTTTCTTAGGCCCCCCAATACTTTCATTCCTTCTACCACTCTGTTCTTTATTTCTTTTTTCCGTCCCACCCTTACCTTCCACCCAACATTACTAGATATTTGAATTCATTCACCTCCTCAAGTTCCCATTCTCACACTTCTACAAACCAATTCCTCCCTCCACATTTCCTCATCCCCACCTCCAATCCTCATAACTTTATTCTTCGCTGGATTGAATTTCAATCTCGTGTTTGCACATTTCCCTTCAAACTCTCTCACAAGTATTCTCATCTTTTCTCCAGATTCTGCCACCAACACATGCCGCATCATCTCCAAAAAGTAAAACATTCACTTCCACTCACCCTCCATATTTCTCAACGTAATACTCTTACCTTATTTCTCCATTCTTCTAAGTAAACCATTTATCAATAGATTAAATAACATGAAGATATTACACACCCCTGTCTCAATCCTACTCCTATGCAAAACCAATCCGATAGTTCTCTCTTCACCCTCACTCTTGATCTACAATTCGTATATATATATATATATATATATATATATATATATATATATATATATATATATATATATATATATATATATATATATATATATATATATATATATATATATATATTAGTGATGGATCGGATGTCATATTTTCTAATTTGCGGATGCGGATGCGGATGCGGATGTCGAATTTTGGAGAAGTGCGGATGCGGATGCGGATGCGGATGCGGATGCGGATGTTGAATTTTCGAAAATGCGGATGTTGATTTTTGTGCGGATGTTCCGCATCGCGCATGCGGATGCGGATGCGGATGCCATCACTAATATATATATATATATATATATATATATATATATATATATATATATATATATATATATATATATATATATATATATATATATATATATATATTATATGCAACTTATATTTCATCCCGGAATCGTGCAAAATCTATTCTTCGAGATACTAAAAACTCTTTTCTCCGTCGCAAATGCAATAATCTTTCTGGTTCCTCTTCCTCTCGCCCTTTCTGGCATTTGCAAAAAATGTCAACTCTAACTTTGCTTCTTCCTCTTTCCCTCCTCTAGTATCTTCTGACGGTACAACTGCCGTTTTGCCTTCCTCTAAAGCTGAACTCTTTGCTCAAAACTTTTGCCTTAAATTCAACCTTAGACGATTCCGGAGCTGTTCCTACTCCTTCAACCCCTCTAACTCATTTATGCCTAAAATTGTAATTTCTTCTAAAGACGTCACTTCTGCTCTCTCTGAGCTTAATACTAAGAAGGCGTACGGTCCTGATGGTATCCCTCCTGTGGTTCTCAAAACTTGTGCTTCCGAGCTTGCACCCTGCCTTGGTAAACTATTTCGTCTATGTCTTTCTACTTCAACCTTCCCTTCTTGCTGGAAACGTGCGCTCATTCAACCTGTGCCGAAGAAGGGGACCCCTCTCAGCCCTCTAACTATCGTCCTATTTCTTTAACCTCCGTTCTTTCTAAAGTTTTCGAATCTATCCTTAACAGGAAGATTTGGAAAACATCTCAATTCTTCTAATCTTATCTCAGAT
>SEYY01000969.1:85000-92500 GCA_009176605.1 Armadillidium nasatum
CCGGAAGATCTTGAAACATCTCAATTCTTCAAATCTTATCTCTGATCGCCAGTATGGCTATCGTAAGAAACGCTCTACTGATGATCTTCTTTCCCTTTTCTCTGACACTTGGTCTTCTGGATTTCGGTGAATCTTTCGCTATCGCGCTCGAGATATCGAAAACCTTCGATAGAATCTGGCACAATGCTTTGATTTCTAAACTTCCCTCTTTCGGAATCTATCCTTCTCTCTAATTTTCTTTCCAGTCGTTCTATAGCTGCTGTAGTAGACGGCCACCGTTCATCATTTAAATCTATTAATAGTAGTGTTCCTCAGTATTCTGTCCAGTCCCCAAAACTCTTTCCACTTTTCATGTTGATCTTCTCTCTGTTCATTCATTACCTATCCACTCTGATGCTGATAACTCCACTCTTTATTACTCCTTTCAGTTTGAAAGGCTCCTCTCCCAGCAACAGTTAGTTGATGCTAGAACTGTGGCCTTGGAGCAACTGACCTCAGATCTTTCTCGTATTTCAAATTGAGGAAGAGAAAACATAGTTTTTTCAATGCCTCAAAAACTCAGTTCCTCCATATATCTACTCGACACAATCTCCCACACGATTATAGCATCTTCGAAAGCACAACTCAAGCCTTCATCTGTTCTTAATATTCTCAGTGTTTCTCTCAATAGTAATCTTTCTTGGAAGGATCACATTACTTCTTTTTCTAAATAAGCCAATAAGAGGTTGGGTGTTATGTTGTGCCTTCGTGATTTTTTTTGCGCCAATCCAGTTGCTTTCTATTTATAGGGGTGTTGTTCTCCCCTGTATGGAGTAACCTCACACATCTGGGGTGGTTCCACTCACGCAGCTCTCCTTGACAAGGTGGAGTTTATGACTTTTCATCTTCACAACTCTTCTGCTCTCACTGATTCTCTCCAATCCCTTTCTGCCAATCTATGCCTCACTCACTCTATACTCTCGGTAGTACAATGGACATTGCTCTTCTGAACTCTCCCGTTGCATTCATTCTCTATTGAGAAGGACTCGTGCAACACGCCTTTCTACACAGTCTTATCCCTTCTCTGTCTCAGACTTAACCGCCATGCGTAATCTGATATGTACTTTACTGGGAAAGTCTGGAACACACTCCCTTTATCTGTTTTTCTGACTTCCTTTGACTTGCACACTTTTAAACGCCGTGTATCGGGTTACGTTGGCCATTAGCGACTAGATTTCTGACTATTCTCCAACTCTGGTGGAAATTGGTATGCCTCCGGCCTTTGCTCACCAGAGACATAATATATATATATATATATATATATATATATATATATATATATATATATATATATATATATATATATATATATATATATATATATATATATATATATATATATATATATATATATATATATATGGTAACCCAGGACCAGGGTTACCAATATGTAGGGACCTAATTATCTCCGGAGTTACCAACTATGTGGTGCAGGAGGTCCCTATACTTTGTAGTAGCGCAGGGGGATAGATCAGGAGGCTGGGTGTTTTCTAAGTCCCCTTGTGGAATGCCGACTGGTAGGCGTGTGGTAGCCACCACTTCTCTTCAGGCCTGTGGAACGTCTGTAGCCTTGGATGGAAGGCTACTTCAAGGGAGGAACCACAGTCGAGGGCAAATGGTCTGCCAAACTGGGTCTCCTTTCGGGAGCAGAGACGTTGAACTTCTTCAACTGGGACGCCTTCTTCTGCTGCTGCTGTAGTGGCGTTTTCTTCTTCTGCTTTTGGACAGCTTCTTCTGACGGTGCGGCTCTTCTTTCGGCTTCTTGGCTAAAGTGAATGTAACAATATTTGCTAACGACCTTTTGAAATTATCTCAAAATGTAAAGGATCAATTAACAAATGATTGATTTTTTCACTTTATTTGGTTTCTTATTTTTAACAAAAATTGCTTACAAAGTCATTATTATAAAAGTTTCATAAATTCACATTGAAATAATATACAAAATTTTATTTATTTTAATTCTAAAGTATTATTTAATATATTTATATAATACATATTATTTTACATTAGAATCGAAGTTTTTTTTTTTTTTTTTTTTTTTTTTTTTTTTTTTTTTTTTTTTTTTTTTTTTTAAATGTATTTTATATTTAATAATAATATTTTAAAATGGTTTTCCCTCGAGGTTTCTCGCGCGCAAATTGCTAATTTGCGCGCGAAAGTAGAGTAGAAATAGCAAAAAGCGCGGTCAAAATTTGTTTACAAAATAGTGTATATATATATATATATATATATATATATATATATATATATATATATATATATATATATATATATATATATATATATATATATATATATATATATATATATATATATATATATATATATATGCACTACCCGGGGGCAGGCGCAAAAGGGGCTTTCTTCTTAAAAGACGAAATGAAGCTTAAATTCTTTATTCGATGAAACAACATGCACCAAATAATGGTAATCACAAGATCAACAAATAATAAATTGGCAATAATGACCAATATAAAATTTACAAAGCGCATTGTTGGGTTGATCACAAATTAATTATAAGATGTAAGTAATTAGTTGCCCTCAAGGTTTAATTCCCTTGACTCGCGGCCGGAGCTCTGAAGAGCATCCTTTCGCCGCTAAGGTCAGACGCCAGAGTGCCCGAATGTAGTTTTACCGGCTCTCTCTTAGTTCTTAGTTTGAATAGTAACCGTTGTTTCTAGTCCTATTAAGCTAACGAGGGCATCTCAAGTTTTTTTTTTTTTCAAAAATTATTAACCTTAAGATGATAATTGGTAATTATTAATTTTTGCGTTTTTTTTTTTCCCCCCTCCATGCCTAGTTGGAATTGTCCTATTTTTCGCCATTACCTTTGGCGTAAGTTTCTATCTGAAATCTACTTAATTTATTAGCATTTATTAATTATTGTGTTTATAACATTAACGTAATTCCGATTCATAAACAAATTATGCTTCAATTACGCTTCACAATAAGTAGAATCATGACTTCGGTTGGGTGGGTTAGATGACTTCAAAATTTTCAACGATGTTCCCCGTAAACGTTTTCTGTTTATCGAATGGTGTCAGTGAATTCGTTACACTGCCTCGCGGCATTTATATCATGATCCTTTTTAATCCAGATCACTAAACAAGATGATATTTACCTCTTTGAACTGTTGATCAACATCTTAAAGTTCCTCCCATTTCCGTCCGAATATGTGCTTCCTTTCTCTCCGTTCTTTCGAAATATCATTCCTTCATTTCTGCCTAGAAGAGTATATTTTTCGTTTTCTATGGCATTACATTGTTTTTTCGTTTGTTAATGTAGACTTCAGTATTTTTGAATCTTCAATTATTTTTTTAATTTTTTATTTATTTTGAAAAGTGCAGGCAAAAGTTTGCTTCCGATCGCTATTTATTTCGCACATTTAGTTTTTTTTTCTCATTACTATACACTCTAGAAATAAATAAGTTTCTTCAGCGCAATTTTGCATGCTTATTTTCTCAATGTCCGATCGGATTTATTATTTCTAAATCTAACAGGTTTTGATTTCACCTCTCTGCTTCAATTAAACACTATTTGGGCAAATACTGAATATACATTTTTTTTTTCTTTTTTAACAAGGCCATATTCATCATACAAATTACCTTTATTATTACTAATATTATCACTGGTACTACCATCATCATTATTAATACTAACACTAATCTTCCTATTATTGAAATCATTGTTTTTATTATTTAAATATTTTTTCTTCATTATTTTTAGTTATTTATTATTATTATTATAAATTATTAAAATTTTTATTATTATTATAGTTTATTATTATTATTATTATTATTATTATTATTATTATTATTAATTATTTTATCAGTATTGTTATCTCCATATCATCGTTATCATTATAATTAAACATTATCAATCAGTTTTTATTATTATTTTTTACTTACTATTATTATTATAATTATTATTATTATTAATACTAATAACTTTTACTTTTAGTAATTTCACACACTTTAAAAAAACAAAAAAAAAACGCAACAACACAATTTTCTTCATTTTTTTTTCTTTCTTTCTTTCTTTCTCAAAGTTCTGATTCCTTTTCGTTTGGTTTTACATCTGCTCGTTTTCTCCCATTTCTTTCGATAAGGTACTTTGAGGGGATTGGTATGGGGGATGGAAGTAATTTCTTTCCCCCAAATTCTCTTTGCTGTTTATTTCCTATGTTTGGGTATGGTAACATTATATTGGAGATTGTTAAACAATATCTCTTTATTTCTCTCACAGTTTTTTTTCTCTCTCTCTCCTTTTTTTTTTTTTTTTTTTTTAACTTTCTTGAACTGAGATTTCTTGGGTTATTTTTTTTCTTTTTTTTCGTTGTTTGTTGTTTGTTCTTAAACCGTATCGAGTTACCAATAGTCTTCCTTTGAAGCCCAATTTCAATCTTATTCTCCTTCAGTTTCTTCTCACTTTAAAAATATTCTTTCTTTATTGTCTTTCTTCTTGTTATGTGCTTGTTCGTAATTGTAGATGTATTCTTTCTTGCAATCAAATTAATGAGTCCTAATTAAACGATTGGGTGTTTCAGTTGAATTTGGGTGTTCGTGTTACTATAAGGGTCTCCACTTGCACTACCCAATGGGAGGTGCGAAAGGGGTTTCTTCTTAAAAGACGAAATGAAGCTTAAATTCTTTATTCGATGAAACAACATGCACCGAATAATGGTAATCACAAGATCAATAAATAATAAATTGGCATTAATGATCAAAATAAATTTACGAAGCACACTGTTGGGTTGATCACAGATTAATTAAAAGATAAGGTAATTAGTTACCCTCAAGGTTTAATTCCCCCAGACTCGCGGCCGGAGCTCTGAAGAGCATCCTTTCGTCGCTAAGGTCAGACGCCGGAGTTCCCGAATGTAGTTTTACCGGCTCTCTGAGTTTGAATAGTAACCGTTGTTTCTAGGCCTATTAAGCCAACGAGGGCTTCTCATATATATATATATATATATATATATATATATATATATATATATATATATATATATATATATATATATATATATATATATATATATAATATTAAATTTTCTTTAAAAACTACTTTTAATAAAATAATAAAAAGTTAAAACCAATATATATATATACAATTTGTAAAATGAAAGACTGTAAATATTTCAGTGCTGCATCAACTCGGCTCCCTGTTCACTACAGTATGCCTTGTTGACATAGGTCTGAAATGTTTAATGGTCTTGTTCAAGAAAGTAAGTAAGAATTCTATAGAATTACCACGTTTGTAAATATTATAATTATATTTTACACAGTAATATTAATTTAGTCACTTCTGTATGAAACCATAATGTTAATAATCCATGCAATGTTAGATTGTACTGTGTCATTATATAGTATATACTCTTTATTGACTTTTATTGTACTTTAGCTTACAGAAAACCATGCTAACCTTCTGATAGATACTACACCTAGGTAGTCCTAATTATGTTAAGATTAAAAAAAAATATTTAGTAATCTCAAAACTCACTTTTCTTTACATTTAATAATGTCTAAAACCAGTTCAATCTCTTCAACATAATGAGTAAAAGTTTCTTGTGCAATAGCTTTTTCTTTTTCTTTTTTTTAATCATGTTTGGATTTTATTCATATTCAAGGTTGATACTTCTATTTTTAGAACAATGTTTAAATGGCTGAATTACTATAACCATTAACAAGAGTTAAAGTAAAGATTAAAAATTGGTAAAACTTGCAAACAAAATTTATACTATTTTAAAACAGGACATGGAATGTTCACAAATAAAAAACTCATTCTTACTTTAAAATATGTTCATGGTGAATAGATAGGATATATATATTTCATTGAAATAAAGCACATTTTGTATGTATGGTCTTTGGTCATAATATTTAAATAATTATTATTTCATTTTTGTCAGTTTGATGAAATTTTTTTTTATTTTTAACATAAATTACAGTGTGATCAAAATATCGTAATAATAACATATTATTATTATTATTATTATTATTATTATTCAAATTTTTATGCTGCTCCAGGTTGCAGGAGCTTTGGGGACATTCCTCTAGTTGGTAATGAAGAGTTGGCAGGTAAACTTAATTTCTTATTTATATACATTGTTTAACTAATTTGTTTTATCCTTCTTGTTTCCGCATCCTAGCAACATCAGTTATTTTTTCATGGTTCTTTTCATAGCAATGCATACAAAGGTTTTCAAGCTATTTGTGGTATTTGTATTTTGACAAAAACTTGTATGGTTCCTTTTTGTACTAATTATGTAGCTGAATCCATTTTAATTCTATATACTTTGAACTAAATCTGGACATTTTATCATTTACATATTGTATTGTATTCACACAACACTTCTTTCATGATGTTGATTTATTAATTATATTATTAAGTTAATTTATAACTTGCTTGTCTATATATATATATATATATATATATATATATATATATATATATATATATATATATATATATATATATATATATATATATATATATATATATATATATATATATATATATATATATGATTATTTTCATTTAAATTTTTTTATTTGAAATTTTTATTAACTTACATGATCTAAGTTTAATTATCTATTTTTAAATTTCCTTTGAATTTGTTTTCACTGATTCTGTAAATGTATTGTATGTATTTCTTTAGCAAAGTTCCTTGTCCAGGTAAGCCTCTCTTGAGGTATAATTCTTGGATTCCATGGACAAGCAAATATAGTCTTGCGGTAATTAGTGGCTTTTAACACTTTACATTTGCCATTTTGATCAACCCACATCCATTACATGGAGAATTCATCATGACTATTGTTTTCAGTAAAACTTACCCATGATCAGAATATTCCTGTAAATATTTGATGATGATGATCTTGAATTGGAATTTACTTTTATCTTCTATCCATTGATATTTGGTTATATACATAAAATTCAAGGATTTGGCAATAAGTCAAAATTGGGTTAGTCTGTTTGTTGTTAAATTATTCAGATTCACATATTGCAGAAATGCAACAAATGTAATTTTTTCATATCCAGTAGTTATTTTATATACCATATGCTGAAATTAACTTTTGATATTCTTCTCACATTTTTCAATAACTTTGTGGTTTTAGGAATTGCAGAGAGTCTTAAGTTGTTGTGTTTTTCATATTGAAGACTTTTGACACGATGTGCTCTGTGTTGCCATTTTGTAAACTCTTCCATATTCCTGGATTTCTCAAACCATTTCATATTAGCAGTTGTGATGGTAGTGACTTCTCTTCTTTCACTTTTCTTAGGGCTTTGTAAGTTAGAAAGCTGACAAGAGATCTTCCTCCTTAGATACATGATAAATTAGTGTTCGTTTACAGTAGGAAAAAGAAATGTCAGCGATGAAATATCTTTTGAAAGTTGGAGTGCAAGTTTGAAATCACAAATTTTGGGAACCACAGGATGGATACCATCAGAATAATATGCCTTCTT
>SEYY01000969.1:95000-120622 GCA_009176605.1 Armadillidium nasatum
AGAATGATAAGAAGTTAGGAAAAGATTAAGTATGTTGGGTTCATCACCAAGACTGTACAGGGATGAGGGATGCAAATGCTATATATATATATATATATATATATATATATATATATATAATATATATATATATATATATATATATATATATATATATATATATATATATATATATATATATATATATATATGAACCGACCGGGGCCCCGGCCAAAAATCAGGGAAAACCGGGGTTGCCGGCCGGGGTTAAAATGGCAAATTATACTTTAAATTTTTTTTTTTTTTTTTAATTTTCAGCCGATTCTGCTGAAACTTTCAGTTATATAGATTTTTTACCGGTAAGAAAAGTCCATTTCTAGCGTTTTTCCGAGTCTATTACGGTTAAAAGTTTTTTTTTTTTTTTTTTTTTTTTTGTTGTTTTGAAATTTTACTCTTTTTTTAATTGAATGGCGGTGCCAAACCACTTTTTAGAATGAGCTGAAAATTGAACTATTTATTCAAAATTAAATGGGATACAAAAGTCTCTAATAGACTTTTGTTCCCAGAGTTATAGGAAAAATGTTATAAGCCAAAAACTGACCAACTATAGAAAAAAAAATTTTTTTTGAACTAAAAAAATCCACCTTTTCAGACAAAATTTAAAAAAAAAAATACAACTATGACATTTCCTATTTTTGGTGTGTATAGAGGAGGGGTGGGGCTACAAATTCCTCTATGTACTTTATTCGATGACATTCGTTGGTTTTGAGATATAGCCTTCAAAAAGGTCCATTTTTGGCCAAATTTCAAAAATTCCCAAAGTTTGAGAGGCTATATCTCGCTTCAAACAAAGAGCATTTAAATATGCACTAAATAAATATTGTTGCTCTGCCCTCTTCTAAACAATATTCACAAATAAAAAAAAATAGTAGGTAGCGTTTTTTATAAATAATTTTTTCCTCCAGAAGGGTACGATTTTTGCAAATTTTTTTTTCAAGTGCTTATATAACTTTTTTCTAGACGTGATATCAAAAACCTATTCCCACCAATGCAAGAAATTGGGGCAAAGGTATTCAGCTAAATTTTCAGCTCATGTGGACCAGTGGTTTGATCCAGTTATTCATTTTTTTCAACTTTGGGTCCAAATAAGTTTCAAACCGTTATAGACTCAAAAAAATGCTCGAAATCAACTCAGAACTTCGTGAAAAAATTCACATACTTTGAAAATTTCAGCTCAATCAGTCAAATAATAATAAAAAAAATTTCAAACAAAATATAAGAAAATTAAGATTTTTTTCTTTTCTGTTTCTTTTGACCGCTCCTTTTCTGCTAGTGAATGTTCATCTTTGTGTTTTGATTTTAGATACTCCAAAAAGATTTGGTTGAAATTTTTTTACTTGTAGCACCCGGAGGTTCTCTTCTAATTTTCTGACTGCAGATGTTAACATTTAGCTATTTCGAGCCTATCCTGAAACATTATAAAGTATTCAAATATTGCAGAAGCTGATCTTTTAGCCATATTGACTGAAAGTATAAGCAAAATAATAATTTTTAAATAATGCAGCTAAATGATACAAGTTTGATACATGGCAATAAAATAACAATGATATGTATAAATACAGGTTAAATTGATAATTTTATATCTTACATTTTTTCAAACTTTACCTTAGGGTCTTACTTAAGTAAACCTGTTGAATCACTATTATGAATTAGAATATTTTTTTTTTTAATTTTTGTACTTTTTTTAAACTTTAACTATACAAAACTGTAATTTTTTGATTTTTTTTTTTTTTTTTGAGAAAATGCATATAATCATTAATTTAAGTGAATGTTGCCTATTCTACTCCTTCCTTACAATTAAATAAACCTTATATCTAATTTTATTAACCAAAAATTTCAGTGCTTTTGACCTCTTTACAAATTTTAGGAAACCCCGGCCCCGGCCAAATTCCAACCCCGGTCGGTCCCTATATATATATATATATATATATATATATATATATATATATATATATATATATATATATATATATATATATATATATATATATATATATATATATATATATATATATATCATGGCATACTCATTCGTGTCTTCATCAAAATTGACATCCGCATCTGCACTTCCGAAAATTCAACATCCACATCCGCTGTACAGGGTACAAGGTACATCCGCATCCGCACTTTCGAAAATTCAACATCCGCATCCGCATTTTCGAAAATTCAATATCCGCACTATACGAAAATTCTATATCGGCATCCGCAAATGAGAAAAAAATGACATCCGATCCACCACTAATTATATATATATATATATATATATATATATATATATATATATATATATATATATATATATATATATATATATATATATATATATATATATATATATATATATATATTCGATAAGCAAAAGTCAGACTTTCTTCTATTATTTCAGAAGCAAAAACTGCAAAACCGCATTTGCATGAGAGCCATGCGGTTGCGGTTTTTGAAATTTCTATAATCATGGTTGCAGTTGAAGTGCGGTTATTTTATTTAAAACTGTGGTGGCAGTTGTGAAAAATTATGCTGTTGCGAAGCTTCACTCTATCACTATATATATATATATATATATATATATATATATATATATATATATATATATATATATATATATATATATATATATATATATATATATATATATATATATATATATATATATATATATATATATATATATATATATATATATATATATATATATATATATATATATATATATATATATATATATATATATATATATATATATATATATATATATATATATATATATATATCCTTAAATAGACTGCGTGCATGCGGCTAAAAATTAGGAAAAACTGGGGTTTGTCTGCCGGCTTTAAAATGGCAAATTATACTTAAAGGACAGTCCAATTTTAAATTTTTTTTTCATTTTCAGCCGATTCTCCTGAAATTTTCAGTGTATATAGCTTTTTTGTTGCTGAAAAAGTCCATTTCTAGCATTTTATTTAGTCCATAACTGTTAAAAAGTTTTTTTTTTTTTTTTTTTTGAAAATTTGACCCCTTTTTCAAATTAAATTCTCGGACCAAACCACTTTTTGGAATGACCTGAAATTTTGATTGAATATTCAGAATTCTATTGGCTACAAAAGCTTCTAACAATCCTTTTTTCCCAGAGTTATAGAAAAAATTTCATAAGCCCAAAACTAACCAACTATGAAAAAAAAAATTTTAAATTCCTTTTCGGACAAAAAAAATTTATTTTAAAAAAACAACTATAAAATTTCATATTTTTGGTGGGTGTATAGAGGAGGGATGGGGCTACAAATTCCTCTCTATACTTTATTCAATGCGATTCGTTGGTTTCGAGATATAGCCTCTCAGAAAAGGTACATTTTTAACCAAATTTTCAAAAATTCCTAAAGTTCATATATCTAGCTTCAAACAAATATCATTTAATAATACACTAAATAAGTTGTAACCCTCTCCCTCATTTAAACAATATCCAAAAATAAAAAAAATTAGTAGGTAGCATTTTTTCAATAATTTTTTTTATGTAATTTTTTTCTCCGGAAGGGTATAATTTTTGCAAATGTTTTTTCAAGTGCTTATAATATTTTTTCTAGACGTGATATCAAAAATCTGTTCCTACTAATGCAAGAAATTGGGGCTGAAGTTATTCTTTAAATTTTCAGCTCATGTGGACCAGTGGTATGACCCCGCTATTCATTTTTTTCAACTTTGGGTTCAAGTAACTTTCAAACTGTTATAGACTTAGAAAAACCTTCGAAATCAACTTAGAACTTCAAGAAAAGGGGAATATACCCTGAAAATTCAGCTCAGTCTAATAACAAAAAAAAAAAAAAATTCAAACAAAATATAAGAAAATTAAGATTTTTTTTCTTGTTTTTTCAATATTTTCTTTTTCTTTTCTGTTTCTTTTAACCGCTCTCTTTCTGCTAGTGAATGTTCATCTCTGTGTTTTGATTTTAGATGCCCACATAAAGATTTGGATGAAATTTTTTTTTACTTAGAGTACCCGGAGATCCTCTTCTAATTTCCTGACTGCAGATGTTACATTTAGTTATTTCGAGCCTATCCTGAAACATAAAGTACTCCCATATGCTGAAGCTGATCTTTTAGCCATATTGACTGAAGTATAAACAAATAATAATTTTGAGATAATGTAGTTAAATGATCCAAGTTTGATATATAGCAATAAAATGACAATGATATGTATAAATACAGGTTATATTGATAATTTTATATCTTACATTTTTTCAAACTTTACCTTAAGGCCTTACCTAAGTAAACCTATTGAATCACTATTGTGAATCAGAAAAAAAAGTAAAAAAATTTTGTACTTTTTTTTTAAAACTTTTATTGTACAAAATCTGTAATTTTCTGAATTTTTTTTGGAGAAAATGCATATAATCATTAATTTAAGTGAATGCTGACTATTCTACTCCTTCCTTATAATTAAATAAACCTCAATTAAATTTATATCTAATTTTTTTAAAGCAAATATTTCAGTGCTTTTGACCTCTACAAATTTTAGGCAGCCCTGGCCCCGGCAAAATTCCAGCCCCGATCGGTCCCTATATATATATCATCATCATCATCACCGTCCAAACCGCTAGGCTGGCGCCTGTCGGGTGCTACTTCTCCAAAATCTCTTTGATACTCCGAGTTGTAGCATTGGTTTCTTGAGCGTTGTGTCTTTTTAAGTAGCCGGCTTGCTAGGCCTGTCGCCACAACCTCCAAATAATGCTGGAGGCACATGGGAAGGGACAAACAGTTGATAAGTCTTCCCAACCCTATCAACTTATTGAAAAGTTTAGTTGTAAGACTTTATGATTCAGATGTCACATTGAATCACGTTAAAAATAATCAATATTCAAGTTGAAATTTGCAAATATTTAATCTTCTTTGTATTATTTCCAAATCAGTACATCGTATTTTACTTTTGTTGCTTCACATGAATTTTTTTTTTCCTTATTTAAATTAAATTTTACTATTTATCTTAATTTCGAAAAAAAATAACTTTATATTAAAATTTTGTTTATTATTCATAAATTCATCCTGGCTTGAATATTGATGCTTTTCTTCTCACTCATAACCTTCTTCTCTAAATCAAGTTTCTTCTGAGAGTTTAATTTTTACTCTTCAGATTACCATCTTTCTTCTCTTTCTTGGTGTTTTCCTTCCAAAATCTTTCTGTTTCTTCTCTTTTTAACACGTCTTACCCCTTATATATATATATATATATATATATATATATATATATATATATATATATATATATATATATATATATATATATATATATATATATATATATATATATATTTTATAATTTTAACTGGGGGTTTAAAGTAAAGTTATGGTGAATATTGATTACGAGAGTCAAGTGACTAAATGTAGCTCTCACACAATTTGGGAACAAACGATATCCCCAAAGGAAAGTTTCAATAACTTTCTACAGTTACAACTGTCTCTGAACTTATACCAATTGAAAAAAATAATAGGTTTTACGTACCAGTGCTAACTCCAAAGAAATGATTGATGAGATGATAAATAGGATAGGCTCTTGAAACCAAGTCACAAAAGCAGAAGAGGAGGTAAGCTTCTTAAAGTTAGGGAAACATGCGACACAACACTCAAGCAAGAAAAATAAAAAAAATATGGAATTAGAACAAATAATAGTGCCCACACATGCAAGCGAAAGTATTAGAGGAACTGTTATATTTATATTTACCTTGTGTACAGTACAGGAATTTGACTCCTCAAAAAGAACTTACTCTTACATGCGGGGAAAAAGAATAAAAGTTATAAAAAAAATAATTTAATAATGGATAATATATATATATATAGGGATGATAATAATGATGATAACAATCACCTAAACCTTAATACACCATATATATATAAATATATATATATATATATATACCTTTAACCTAATTTATATATTTATTAAGAGTAATGAAAATATTATACCAATTCACTCACTGATTCACTGCGCTTACACTCAAATATGGCAAGAGGCACACACAAAAATATATATATTAATTCAAGATAGATTTATATGAAATGGAAATTTATAAATAATATATATATATATATATTTTGGCTTTTGTAAATAAAGGTAAAATGACCTTTATAAAATTAATTCACTGTTTGTTTCTACAAAAAAAATAAATCACAAGAATATAAGACTTATTTTTAGTCTTTTACTTTATAACACAAAAATTTAAAAAGAGGTGCTAACCTTCATGATAAGGATGAAGATATTACACCAAAAATTACACTAATTTGTAAAGTTCCTTTCCTAAGATTAGTTGGTTTACACTTGTCTTTTTCCAAGAATAAAATTAGAATATGCACAATCACTTCACTTTAGAGAACTTTAGATGTTTCGAGGTAAGATGCACACAAGATTATGTGTATAATCAGGGAAAAATCTCCCAAAAGAGTCTTTTCTCAACAAGGGATGGAAACTCCCATCAAGGGATATGTTCGATTTGAGGTATAGATGCTCTCCCAATCAAGGAAAGGTATTCGCCTAACCAGGGATAAATACTCTCCCAACCAGGAATAAGCAATCAAGCTCCCAACCAGGAATAAGCAATCAAGCTCCCAACCAGGAATAAGCAATCAAGCTCCCAACCAGGAATAAGCGATCAAGCTCCCAACCAGGAATAGGCAGAAGGTACCAAAAGCTCCCAACCAGGAAAAGGTATAAGGTACCAAAAGCTCCCAACCAGGAATAGGTAATCAAGCTCACAACCAGGAACCTATAATAAGATTTATAGTTCTTTTAAGTTTTACTAATGGAAACTAATCTTTAACATTAAATCATATATATATATGATGAAATTTATACATTAAAAAGAAAAACCTAAAAATATCCTAAAATCTAACTTACCTCAACTAAGTTGAGGTCTATTTTTCACTTTTATTGGAGAAGAGGTCAGCACAGCAAAGGGATAGGACTTGGAGTTCCTTGTAAATAATGAAATACATAATGAATCGTTTGTTTGAGTGTACCAACATAGATACATTGAGTAAAAATAAAAAAAATCCATACCTTAACTTCCAGGAATATGAACTTATAAGATATATAAACTTAAATAAGTATACAAGAGTTTTCCTTTAGAAAAATACCAAAACAATATTTTAACTTATAATAATGTCTGAAATTAGAGAAAAGAGTTTGATGATATATGTTAACTAAACATATTAAACCAATTAAGAAAAATAATTTATATATATAAGGAAAAATTCCTTACAATATATATAGCCAGTAATTCAGTATTACCTTCACACTTCACAGTTTCACATATTCCATTTGAAGTTAATAATTGGTAAGTTATTTTTTAGAAATAAAAGCTTTTGGGCTCTTTCAGGTGAAAGTTTGGTTCGCTTTTCATCGTAAATGAGGCCTGCACAACTGAAAAGACGCTCACTAGCAACACTAGTTGAAGGACATGCTAAATAAGTCCTTGCCAGCTCAGCAAGAAAAGGGAAACTTTTGCAATTATCTCTCCACCAAACCAGTTGGTCTTTATCTGCCTCCAAACGTGGGAGTTTCAGATAATTTTCAATAATCGATATTGTATCCTTTGACACTTCTGACTGTGATTCTTCATCGCTGCTGGAAGCTAGAAGATCTTTCATTGATTTAGCAATGCTTAAGCTAACAGATTTTGTTTCTTTTGTATCTGAGAGCTTTTGCTTTTTCTTGAAAGGCGTTATTTTAGCTGTTTCTATCATCTCATCGCATAAGCATCCTAATTTGATTTTAACATTCTGAGAAACAAGTGGTTTAAAAAATTTTTGTTTTGTACCTAGGATCTAAAAAGGTTGCAATTGTATAAGCATCATCATTTTCCAGGTTTTCAAATCTGTCGTTCATCTCCTTCATTAATGTTTCAGTCATCCTTGAAACTCCCTTAGACTTAAAAACATTTGTTAACACAACTTTCAATGTTGAAACAAGTGGTATCACATCTGACAAACATGATTCAGCTGAACTTATAGTCTTTGTTAATTCTTCAAAAGGCTTAAGGATATTAATACAATTATTTAAAATGTTTTTTTTGTCAGCTGTTAGAGGCTTTATTTTGTGCTGCTTGAAGCATAAAGGCAAATGGCCTCATTAATTTCGCTCATCCTCTCAAGCATATGCAAACTACTATTCCAGCGTGTTTGAATATCTTGCATGACAGAAAGTGGACGAACATTTAATCTTGTTTGTATTTTCTTCAGCTCATTTTGGGCTACAACGGAGTGATTGAAATGCGTAGCAATTAACCTACATTTGGTTATTAAATCGGATACACATTTTTGACTCATAATTTAATTTTTAACTACTATCTGAGTTTGGTGTGCAAAGCAATCTACATTTTTCACTCTTGCCAGAGAAAGTGCTTTTTTTTATATTTGTGCCCGAATCCCTGACTACGCAGTGCACTTCATTTAATGAAATCTTCCATTTTGTCAGCATCTTTTCAAATACAGTTTCAAGATAGTCGCCTGTATGGCGCTCAGAAAGAGGTTCTGCATTCAATACAAAGTTTTGCCTTTGAAAGTTTTTATCGATTGCATGATACGTAATTTTTTACTATCCGCGCATGCGAATGCGGTTGCGGATATCCGCGGATGCGGATATTGGAAAAAAGATGCGGATATCCGCAGTTGCGGATGCGGATATCCGGTCCACCTCTAATATATATATATATATATATATATATATATATATATATATATATATATATATATATATATATATATATATATATATATATATATATATATATATATATATATATATGGAGCTTGGGTTTGTTTATGAAAATGTGTAAAACGCCTTTATTTAAAATTGTTTTATGCAAGCTTCTTTAATTTTTTTTTTTTTTAAGCATAAACAGGTATAAGAATATTAATATAAATGACTTAAAATTTTCTTAACTTTGTTTATGTAGTTTTAAGTAGAAAAAAAAAAAAAATTTTAAATTTAAAAATAATAAAAAATGATTAAAAGCAAAACATTGGTTTTTGTTTTTTAAAATAACCATGGCTTTTTTTAAACTCTGCTTGGGATTCAAGTAGAAATCAGTCTAAAAATGCAAACCTGTAAGAGTTTTGCCAATTGCATATGAATTCCATAAATTAGTTTTAATGAATATTAAATGTTTAATTTTTCAGAAATTTTCTTTATTATTATTAGTTTTCGTTATTAACTTCAGAAGAAAATGAGCAAGAGCCATCACTCAGAAAAAGATTTAGATTGCACTAACTGTGGTAGAGGAGTCTGGCTAGTTAAGGTAAATGAGAACATATGAATTTTTTTTTTTTTTTTGCTGAATATTTTTGATGCTTGTAAATATAATACCTATAAGAATATTTTTTATGTATAACTTAAGTTTCTTTTGTTAGCTGAATAAAATGTCTTAACTTCAGTGAATTTAAATTTATTAGCTTTAATAGGTTTTAAATAGAGAAATTTTCTAGTAACAGAATAATGCTAAATTCAAAGCATTGGACTTGTTGGAAGAAAATTATAAATTACTTGCTTGTCTCCAATGTTTTTTGCTGATTAGTTCTATTTTATTTGTATCATAAGTCTATCGATAAAGTATAAATATCGTAAGATATTGGGCATGCAGTCTGTGCCTACCTGCCCTACTTTCTAAGGTTGTGACATTTAGAGAGTGAATATCCAAGAATTACTTAGTGATTCACACCTGAATACCCAGCCTTTTACATGAGTTTCTTTACATAGGAAAATAGAAGAAATAGTGAAATTTAAAGCAGTAGGGGAAACTCATTCTAAGAAAATGGTATTATCAGAATAAAATAAATTACCCTTCAACATGTTAGAGTAAGCAGTATCTTTTCTCAGGTTAAACTGGCAATAAAACTTATATATATATATATATATATATATATATATATATATATATATATATATATATATATATATATATATATATATATATATATATATATATATATATATATATATGTCAAAAATTTCTGCATGCGTGGATTTGATAGCATTGACAGCAGGGTTGCTGTTAGTCAATGTGCAGCAAAAGGGTCTACCATCGAGCTACACCATCTTTCCAAAAAAGAAGGCATAGTAGAATGGTTTTCAGGCTCTTCTGATTCAGATCACTGTAACAACTCTGTACTTATTTCAATCCATAGGATGGTGCTTGGAATCCCTACTAGGGATATATATATATATATATATATATATATATATATATATATATATATATATATATATATATATATATATATATATATATATATATATATATATATATATATATATATATATATATATATATATATATATATATATATTTTAATAAAAATATATATATATATATATATATATATATATATATATATATATATATATATATATATATATATATATATATATATATATATATATATATATATATATATATATATATATATATATATATATATATATATATATATAGGAACCGACCGGGGTTGGAATTTGGCCGGGGCCGGGGTCACCCAAATTTGGCCGGGGCCGGGGTTCTGGCCGGGGTTTTCCTAAAATTTGTAAAGAGGTCAAAAGCACTGAAATTTAAGGTTAAGAAAATTAGATATAAGGTTTATTTAATTGTAAGGAAGGAGTAGAATAGCCAACATTCACTTAAATTAATGATTATATGCATTTTCTCCAAAAAAAAAAAAAAAAATTACAGTTTTGTATAGTTAAAGTTTAAAAAAAGTACAAAAATTAAAAAAAAAAATATTCTAATTCATAATAGTGATTCAACAGGTTTAAGGTAAGGTAAGACCCTAAGGTAAAGTTTGAAAAAATGTAAGATATAAAATTATCAATTTAACCTGTATTTATACATATCATTGTTATTTTATTGCCATGTATCAAACTTGTATCATTTAGCTGCATTTTTTAAAAATTATTATTTTGTTTATACTTTCAGTCAATATGGCTAAAAGATCAGCTTCTGCAGTATTTGAATACTTTACAATGTTTCAGGATAGGCTCGAAATAGCTAAATGTTAACATCTGCAGTCAGAAAATTAGAAGAGAACCTCCGGGTGCTACAAGTAAAAAAATTTCAACCAAATCTTTTTGGAGTATCTAAAATCAAAACACAAAGATGAACATTCACTAGCAGAAAAGGAGCGGTCAAAAAAAAAAAAAAAAAAAAAAAAAAAAAAAAAAAAAAAAAAAAAAAATTTTCTTATATTTTTTTTTTTATTTATTATTGACTGATTGAGCTGAAATTTTCAAAGTATGTGAATTTTTTCACGAAGTTCTGAGTTGATTTCGAGCATTTTTTTGAGTCTATAACGGTTTGAAACTTATTTGGACCCAAAGTTGAAAAAAATGAATAACTGGGTCAAACCACTGGTCCACATGAGCTGAAAATTTAACTGAATACCTTTGCCCCAATTTCTTGCATTGGTGGGAATAGGTTTTTGATATCACGTCTAGAAAAAAGTTATATAAGCACTTGAAAAAAAATTTGCAAAAATCGTACCCTTCTGGAGGAAAAAAATTATTTATAAAAAACGCTACCTACTATTTTTTTTTATTTGTGAATATTGTTTAGAAGAGGGCAGGGCAACAATATTTATTTAGTGCATATTTAAATGCTCTTTGTTTGAAGCGAGATATAGCCTCTCAAACTTTGGGAATTTTTGAAATTTGGCCAAAAATGGACCTTTTTGAAGGCTATATCTCAAAACCAACGAATGTCATCGAATAAAGTACATAGAGGAATTTGTAGCCCCACCCCTCCTCTATACACACCAAAAATAGGAAATGTCATAGTTGTATTTTTTTTAAAAAAAATTTTTGTCTGAAAAGGTGGATTTTTTTTAGTTCAAAAAAATTTTTTTTTTCTATAGTTGGTCAGTTTTTGGCTTATAACATTTTTCCTATAACTCTGGGAACAAAAGTCTATTAGAGACTTTTGTATCCCATTTAATTTTGAATAAATAGTCCAATTTTCAGCTCATTCTAAAAAGTGGTTTGGCACCGCCATTCAATTAAAAAAGGGTAAAATTTCAAAAAAAAAAAAAAAAAAAAATTTTTTTTTAACCATAATAGACTCGGAAAAACGCTAGAAATGGACTTTTCTTACCGGTAAAAAATCTATATAACTGAAAGTTTCAGCAGAATCGGCCGAAAATTAAAAAAAAAAAAAAAATTTAAGTATAATTTGCCATTTTAACCCCGGCCGGCAACCCCGGTTTTCCTTGATTTTTGGCCGGGGCCGGGGCCGGGGTCAGTAAAAATGGCCGGGGTTGGCCGGGGCCGGGGCCCCGGTCGGTTCCTATATATATATATATATATATATATATATATATATATATATATATATATACATAAACTATTCATCTTAAAAAGTTAAAAAAATAAATTAATTATCTTTTCCTTGTAAGTTAACAATTTTTTATACATATCAGGCAAAAAAATTGTAAAATAAACAAGCAGATCCTCTCTACATGATTAACAATGAAAAACTGCTTGCTAATGTTAATTTTGCTTGTATTTGTCATAAAGAACATGAGATTGATGGAGTAAGTATATATATATATATATATATATATATATATATATATATATATATATATATATATATATATATATATATATATATATATATATATATATTGTGTGGATAATATTATATGTAGCATACATACTGAGATTGAAAGGCAGGAGAAATTGTCTACCTACTGTAAAAAAAATTAAAAATTAACCTTTATTATATTGTCAGATTAGGTGTGTATTACGTCCAAGAAGGAACATTTTGCCTGAAAAAATTGAAGAACCTTTGTATAATGAAAGCTTATTTATAAATAATAATAATATTATGATAATATAATAATAAACAATTATTATTATTATTAAGTATAATAATAGTAATTATAATAAATATTAAAATATTCTAAACTGTGAAGAACAAAAACTGAAATATGTATAAGTTTTTTAAAATTTCTTTCAAAATGTTTCTTGCACTATGAACGAAGGTATGTACAGTTGGTTGCATTTCATGTACTAATAGAAACCCTCGAGTGGCAAGTGTCCACATACAAAATTCTCTTGACTCTTTATTAAAGGATGTGTTTGCAAAACTTTTGTAACCACACAGTATTTTCTTTGTTTGAGCCAGACTTTACTTTGATATCCATATATATTTCAAAAACTATGAAACGTATGTTAAAAAGGATTATATTTTTGCAATCCTTGGCGAATTTTGATAAGAAAAATTTGGGGAAAAAAAAAAAAAAATCTTAGAATAAAATGTGAGGCATAATCGTACGTCTGGCAGTGTAGTTGCCATGGCAACATTCCATCTATCAGTTAGGCTTGTATCCCATGGCAACATTCCATCTATCAGTTAGGCTTGTATCCCATGGCAAACTTCTTTCATTGGGTTATGATAAGTCGAACAAAGTATGATAAAAAAACTAAATAAAAATAATAATTTTTGTACCAAAGCCTTTTTTTTTTTTTAAAACTTATTTTCACATTTTACAATTTTCTTAATCAAAATTTGTGAAAGGATTTCAAAAATATAATCCTTTTTAACGTACGTTTCGTAGTTTTTGAAATATTTATGGATATCAAAGTAAAGTCTGACCCTTTGTTTGAAATAACTAATCAAAATTGTATGATTTTTTATTTTTTTTATGTTAAACAATGCTTCATTGGAGTGTTGTTACAATAGGATACAATTTATTTAATATTTAATACTTTTTAAAAAATTAAGAAATAAAAAGTAATAAATAACAGTTGCATATAGTGGTGGTTGCACAAACCTGCAACCATGTCACAAGCCACCCCTGATATATATATATATATATATATATATATATATATATATATATATATATATATATATATATATATATATATATATATATATATATATATATATATATATATATATATAGTCAGAAGGGACTCCATAAAATGCAAAAACTGTCACAAGTGGATCCACAGACAATGCTCCCCATTTCAAAGACTCCCACCTACAAACCACAATTGGAATTGTCAAATTTGCACCCCCCCTACCACTTTAAACCCTATCAATCGTAATTCCACATCTATACACTAAATATCCTACAAATCAACATAAATGGCCTCCACAACAAGCACAAAGAACTAGAAACATTCCTACACAAACACAACATCCACATTGCGCTTATACAAGAAGCCCACCTTCCAACAAACCAACACCCCCCTACTTTCTACAAATACGACTCCATCTACTCCCAACACAAACCCAACCATCACAAACATTTAACTCTCATCCACAACTCTATTAATTACTTCAACACATCCTCTCAACTTGCAAACACGCAATCTGACAACATATCTAAAATCCAAACCTTCTCAATAGAATTAAATAAAACTACGCACAATTTAGTAAACCTGTACATACCACACCATACTTCCACACACTGTCCATCAAACTACTTACCTAACCTTACTACAATAACAAACCTCCCTAATCTCCTATTATGCGGAGACTTCAATGCCCACCACCCGACCTGGTACAAAAACCAAGCCTCCGACCAAAGAGGAACACACATCATCGAACACTTGGAACATCTCAACATACTTAACAACAAAAACCTCCATACCAGAATCCCCCCGCAATCCAACCAATCCCCCACATCACCTGACATCACCTTTTGCTCCTCAAACATTCACCCTCTTCTACACTGGACCACCGAAACCGATCTAAACTCCGACCACATACCAATAATCATAAAATACCACATCAAAAACAAACCCACTCACAAATCTAAAACTACTTTTACCAACTACAAAAAAGCAGACTGGACCGGTTTCTCCAACTACATAGACGAAAACCTCACAACAAACGAAATTACAAACATATCCTCCCTCAAATCAGCTATTCAACATCTCACCCACACAATCCAGAAAGCAGCCAACATCTACATCCCTAAAAGGCCACATTAAAAAATACAAACCTAACCTCTCCCGAAATCACTTCTCTCATAAAACAAAGGAACGCACTAAAACGCCAAAACAACCCCACACAACTCACCAAAACACAAATAGAAACACTAAACAATCAAATATCGACCCAAATAAAAACTCACACAACCAACAACTACCAAAACTTCCTCATCAAAAACTTGGACAACACAAACAGCAAAAGAGTCTGGAAAACAATCCACACAATCCACAACGCAAAAAACAACCCACTTCACACTCACGAAACTCCAACCAATCCCACTACACAAACCCCATTAACTCCCAAACAACACATCAACCTACTGGCCACACACTTTGCTAAGCAAAGTAGCTTACCTACCCACCCACAAAACAGGAAAATAATAAGAAAACTGAAAAAGCTACGCAACAACCAAAACAACTTAAACGCCATCACACCCACAATCACTCAAAACACCATTAAAACTATCAAAAACTCTCCAGCAACAGGACCAGACAACATATCAAATATTCACCTAAAACACCTATCCTACCACACAATCACATACATAACCTCCATCTTCAACAAATCCGTCCAACTCAACTATATCCCCCCCCAATGGAAAAAAGCATTAATCATCCCTAAACTAAAACCCGGCAAAGACCCTTCAAACCCCTCCTCCTACCGCCCAATCTCCCTATTATCCACCATCTCAAAACTTCTTGAAAAACTAATCCTAAATTCTATCCTCCAATTCATCCCACAACAAAACTTCCAACACGGGTTCAAACCCAACCACTCCACCACCACTGCACTTACCAACATCATCCAACCTATAATAAACGGACTAAACCATAAGCCTTATCACAAAACTATACTAATAGCAATTGACATAAACAAAGCCTTCGATACTGTCCCGAAACATAATCTTATCCATAAAATCCTCCAATCCAACATCCCAACAAACACTAAGAAATGGCTAACCAACTTCCTATCAGGAAGAACCGCCCAAATACAACAAAACGGCCATAAATCACGTACCATCAACTTAAGGAACGGAGTTCCCCAAGGAGCCATACTCTCCCCGACTCTATTCAACCTGTACACAGCAGACCTCCCTCAACCCCAAACAACTTTCACCCGCATAATATCATACGCAGACGACATAACTATTACCACCACTCACAAAAACCTCACCACCGCTGTAAGGGGAAGTCAGGGAATGTGGGGATCTGAATTATCGGCAGTGTTAATGTGGTGGTATGTAGGGGCGCCCAAATTTCCCCCCCAATCACCTAACCCCGATACAAATTAAATTAATACTTACACTTTGACTGCGTGGAGAAGTTTTCACTCCTTTGGCGATTCAATAGTCAAGCAAGGACTTCATCAATTTTCCAAGACCCGCCCGATGCACTAGTGAGCTTGGCGATCCGCTGTATCACAACACCCTCAGCTTGTTCTTGGTGCAACAAACACACTTAAGGACTTCAAACGCAGGTAAGTGAATACACCAATACAATGATTATATGATTTATTACAAACTTTAATCCCTCCCTATAATAAGTTATAATAATTTACAAAAATCTTTACTTTCCATACATACTATAAACTATCCTAACTATAAAGGTGTATATGATGTGAAAAAAAAAAAATTCCACCAGTTCTTAAGGAAATGACTGGATCATTTAAGTAGTCCCAACTAAAAGAAGAACCGTCACCTGGAATGAAGTGGTTAGTAAGGTGTGTAAAGGGTTTTACCTAAAATTTGAGAATCTTATCTTTTAAATGCAAGGATCAGTTTCAATCCTTTTGCTTTGTAGGCTTCTAATTTACTTTAAGTTCGTCTGTATGATCACGCTCACCAATATTCTCCAATACTTTGACATAGAAATAAGTATATGAAAAACTCCAAAATGAAACCCTACATTAAGAAAATAAACATAACACAATTAAAAAAAATATACTTTTTATTATATTATATATTTATATTATTATATATATAAATTATTTCAATTACCACATTACATTTATTTTCACTTTACCTTATGATTGGAGAATGTCTCCAAAAGGGTTGTAAGAACGTCCACTTTGTATGAAAGTCGTCCTAACCACAAAGTTTCAACACTGTCAACAAATATATGATTACATAATTATTAAGTTTTACGATCTTTTTATTTTATAATCTCAAAAATTTGTTTTTCATGTTCGGTATTATAAGTACTTTATTTATAATTACCCTTGTGGTTACAAAATTTAATTTTGTTTTTTTTCTGTTCCTCCGGTACTACTTCTTTTTATAAAGCTCCTCAATTCTCAATTTTAGCTTTATTTTGTAATTTCTTTGGATATACTCAATATACACTTATTTTATAATCTATAATATATTCTTAATACTTATAATTCTTTAATTAATAATAATAAACACAATCACTTAGATTTGACTGAAAAAAGAAAAAAAATTTAGTATCCCTAACCTAACAATAACAATTACAGGAAAAGTCTCACTAATAATTCGATTTGACCAGTGGAATTGAGACTCTCTCGGCCTCAACTCCACTAAGGTCAACACTCCCTTTATATTCCTCCCCACTTAGTTTTCAACTAGATTGACTTTTACTTATTCATACTTTCGTCTCTTCAATATCTCCTGTTCCTTTTTTGCATTTTTAATTATTTTATCAAGATCTCTGATCAACTCTCCGCTATTACTATTTCTTCTCCTTTTCCGTTCATTAATAAAGTCGCGAACAGTTATGCTCGCCTCCGTATCAGCATCATCACTATCATATTGTGTGTAACTAAAAGAATAATCATGTGGGTTAATAAAAGATTTAGGCATGCAATACTGATAGGAAGAAGGATAAGAAGGCATTTGAGGTATACATTGTGTGTGGGTGTATGGTGAGGCAATATTCCCCTCACGTGTAGGTGGTATAAAGAGACCCTGACTAGAAAGACCCTCACGAGAAGTGGATGGTTGATTAAGGTCAGTAAAATGGTATAATATTTGAGATACATGATCTGGAATTTCAGTATGTTCCACATTCGGGTAGGTTGAGGAAGGATGTATCACTCGTCTGGTTGCATCGGTGGTTTGAAACGAGACTGTAGGGGCATCCCCCAACAAAGGTTTTCTTGAAGGTGTTACTGGGGGTTCAGGTGGAGGTGGAATGTTGTTAATTTCACGGATGGACTTCAAAATACTTTTATTTCTTTTCCAATAATATTTAACGAATAATTGGTTCCCATGTAGTCCGTCGGGAAGCAATTCAGAGTTTAAGATATCCGTTACTCCTTGGAGGTAATTGACATGCTCTACCCCTCTCCTCTTGTGATGTACGGCATCAGGTCTTTTTTTAACATAACAGTTTAACGCACTATTGCCATATATGAGATGTTTTCCTTCCCAGTAATACACATCTTGATACAGTGACGAAAACTGATGATAGAGGTTAACAGAATGTTTACGCATCTTTTCTGGATTATAGTCAACATGATCTTTCAAAAAATTCCGATACTTCTCACCCCAAGCACGAACAATCCTAGTTTGATTAAAGGTGTATAAATCTTTGATGGCGGGGATTGCTAAATAAACCATACACTTGGGGTTCACTTGGTATACGTATCATAATCTGATTCATGTGACGTGGTATGTCTTGCAATGAGAAAAATGTGGCAGGGCGGAAAATGGTAGTGTCTGGCTTGCCTCGGGTTCTTATACTAGTACGACGCCATCCCATAAGGAGTAAGGGCCCAAACAATAATTAGGTGAGTTGTGGGCTTCATTTGCCTTCTTATTTGATCTAAGCAATAGTCCAAAGTGCATCCTGACCGATATTCCACTCTCACATCCACTCCATATTCTCGTCTGAGAAGCTCCCTTCCTTCTATAAACATTCTGACCTCAGAGCTACCTACAACTAAGAGGTTGACGTATTTTTGTCTTGTAGAATGATCCATTTTTCAGTTTTCTGGGAAGAAAAAGATAAGAAAATGTCTAAGAATATTAGTAAGAAAATGACTCTCAGTTCCAGCTCCTCTCACTGCCGGGACCGACATTAAAAGTCCGTCACCACCTCAAGAACTGGAACTGTAGTCTTGTCAATAAATAATATAATAAAATCATAAATATATAAATAAAATAACTATTAAATAAATGAAATTATAGTAAACCTTTAGACGAGAAGTAATTGAGAATTTAGCTAATTTTTTTATTTAATTATCTTGTAAAAGGAATTTTCAAGCAAAATCAATCTAAACAAGCAATATAAACTTTAAACAAGTTAAGAGATAACCAAATTTATTCAATGACCAATACTTATTTCATTTCAATATGCTCCGCTCCTCCGGCTTTACTGTTTTTTATGGCTCTGTATAGGACAGTATAGAGTAGGAAAAGAAAGAAGAAAATTTTTTTTTTACTTTTCGAACAATTACAGTTTACACATTACTTCTTCCTCCTCCATTCAAGTGGTGTGCTCATAACATGCTCATGTTCCGTCACTTTTCCACGAGATCTTGTTAAAGGTCTATGAACTGGCGTTTCTACCATTAGACGTTCACTTTCTTCTATTACTGTCTCCCCAGTATCGTTCGTAGTTTTTATAATTCTTTTCTTTAATAACATCTCTCCCTCTATAGTATAAGATGATGGTAAATCATCTATATCAGAAACAGATGATATATCGGTAATTTGATAATTTTGTTTTAAAAATTTTAATAGAGCACTAGGAGACTGTGTCATCTCATCCTCCTCTAGATACTCCTCTTCAATGGTTTCCATCATATCATCTCTTCCCAATTCCGGTTGATCAATGTAATATGGAGGTTCTTCATCGGAAATCATTTGACTTATATGACCACCAGGTTCATCCATCATTAAAGATGAATCATCCCAGTCTAGCTCTAACATGTCATCAATTTGAGTTGTTTTTGTTGGAGTAAATATTCGATCAAGAATCGAATCATTGGATATTTCTGCTGCATCCCATTGGATTTCGGAATTTTCAAATCCCGAAAAATTTGCTATTCTGTCTGCAGAATCCAGATTTCTACTATTAGAACTCTCCTCAGGAGTTCCACTCATTAACGTTGCACAACGAGCTTGATAAAAATCAGAGGAATATACACTAATGCAATGATCTAAAGAAAGAAAAGAAAGAGTAGGTGAAAAAGTGTTTGGAGAAGTGTAACCTAATGTAGTCTTGATAGGCCGTATATCAGATATAGGGCATTTTGTATTTAGATTTGGCTGTGGATCTGTCGACCTACCTAATCTTTTTCCTCCACCATTAACTGAGCTTTCTAACCCACTTTGTAAATGTTTCAGTTTATCACACATCTCTTTTACTATCTTTACCCGTTCATCCATTTTGTCTGCGTTATCAAAACCAAGGAAATCATCATCTTCCTCATCACTGTCTCCAGCTTCTGATAATGATAGTAATTCACCAACTTCATCCCCCTCATTGTCAGACAAACTTTCTATCTTTTGGTCCGCTATTATTCCCTGATCTACATTTTCATTCGTCTCCTCATTACTAGCATGGAAAACTCGTTCTCGGAAAAAGAGATTTCTTTTCAAATATGAGGGAATATCGATCCAGATTCGTAATTGGCTATGATGGATTTTTTCCTCTCTGCTATTAGGATTGGCTACCCTTCTGATACGATAGGTTATTTTATTATCGTTTACTGCAGTTATTATAAAAGGGCCTTCCCACGGAATACGAAATTTATTGCTCACATGGTGTCCTTTAAAGATGAATTTTTTAGCAACTTTCTGACCAATGTGAAATGATTTAAAATTCATTGAACCCTCATCCCAATATTGTGGAAAGGTGTGAGCTGGTTCAACATGGGTTTTCTTCAATAAGTAGTCTGAAGGTGACATCTTTATAGAACTATGCCACGTATGATTATAAATAATTACTGATGAGGGCAACTCTGCATCCCAACTCGACGAATTTTCCAGTACTAAGCAACGCAAAGACTGTATCAAACTACGGTTGAACCGCTCACAGATTCCGTTGCTAGCAGGATGCAATGGTGATGTTCGGATGTGCTTTATATTAAAGTGCTCTAATACAGTTTGAAATGGTCCTGCTACAAATTCCATCCCATTATCCGTTAATAATCGATTTGGTAACTTTGGTAAGAATGGTAAAATTCTCTCTTCCATAGCATTTGCCACTGTGGTACTCTGTTTGTCCTTGATAGGCACTACACACGCAAATTTGGAACAGTGATCTATTAATACAATAACATATTTATTACCACTATCAGTAATTGGAAATTGCAACAAATCCATTGCTACAAGATCAAATGGACTATTAGATTTTATTTTCAAGGTGGGGGGTATTACATTACTAGAATGGGTTTTTAATTTCTGGCATTCGGGACAACATTTAACCACGTCAGACACAACCTGGTTTGCCCTAGGATGCCAGAAATGTTTATAAACAAGATCTAAAAGTTTGTTTCTACCAACATGAGCCAAATTCCAATGAAGTTTTAAAACAAGGGATACCAATAAATTGAATGAAATGATCATTTGTTTAGTTTGATCTCCCCGAGATCTATATAAAAGATCATTTTCGATAATGAAATCTCGATGATGAGTTTTAAACAATGCTAACTGAGTTGGCCATGTATTAACAGGATGATTTTTAAAAATATTCTTTTTCAGAAGTCTTATGATTCTGTCATTCTGTTGGTCAGTCAAAACGTCGATGTCTCTAATATTATGGTGGGATAAATTAACATCCTCACAAGTTGGAACGATTTCGTTCATGGTGATAATGACCTCGTGTGAATGTCATATTAACAACATCAATTGGTTTTAAATAATTATAATGGATTCCACCTAAACATTTTAATCGACAAATATTGTCGGTATGTTGTGATCCAAAAACCATAGGTCTATTATCATCATAATACACTTCACACCGGGATTTAAATACATTACAAAATGCATCCAGAACTTCTGGTATGGGAAATTGTCCGCCGCTTTTTAAACTTCTAATTCTTTTTCTAATACCTTTCTCTTGAAGGTTATAGCGACCTAAGTTCTTCAAAAGTTCGTCAACTATTGTTGCACGTATCTCCAAATGGTTATCCATTGAATCATAAAGGAACAAGGACAGACATCTAAAGACAGCGTCACCGCCTCCTGGAACTTCAATTTGTTCAAAACCCAGGGGTATAAACTCAACGGATGTCGGATTAAATTCAGTTAATTCCCCATGTGATAGTATCGTTACCGGAGATCGAGACAAGGCATCTGCAACCGTATTGGATTTACCCACAATATGTCTGATTTCAAAATCATATTCATTAAGTTCCTCCCAGGTACGCGCAACCCTCCCATCCACCATACTCATGTTCTGAAGGTAGATCAAAGGTTGGTGGTCAGTATATATTACGAATTTAACACCTTTTAGGAATGCTTTTAAAGATTTTACTGCCCACCGTAAAGCGGTAAGCTCTTTATCGATAGTACTGTAATTTTTCTGTGGTCCACTGAACGTTGTGGATATGTAAGCAATGGGTTTATGTATATTGTTTTGTTTTTGCGACAAACAGGCACCAGCACCAATGTTTGAAGCATCTACATACAATTCCAGAGGTGAAGCCTCTGGGAATAATCAGGGAATCCTAACAAAGTGGGATTTACTAAGGCTTCTTTCAAGGTATCAAAAGCGTGTTGACAAGAATCCGTCCAGGTGACTGTCTTACCACCTGTTTGAGAAGACAAAGGTTTAGCTATCTGAGAACAATTCGGGATATGGCGTCTATAAAAATTCACCATACCCAGGAATTGCCTTAGCTGTTTAACAGTAGTGGGAACAGGAAATTCTAATGCACCTTGAAGATTTTTATCCAAGGGTTTTATTCCTTCAGCTGATATCTGATGACCCAAAAATTCTACCTCTGTCCTACATAGTCGTGTTTTCTTGGGTTTCAGCTTATATCCGTTGGACCCTAAAGCGATGAGTACTTTTTCTAGTGTTGTTATATGGTCGTCGAAAGTCGCGCCTAGAATGATAATATCATCTAGATACACCATTACTTTATTCCATGGTAATCCAGCCAGCGCAATCATCATCCCGCGCTGAAATGTGGCTGGTCCATTTTTTACGCCAAAAGGCATTTTCATGTACTCATATTGCCCGAACGGAGTTGAGAATGCTGTCTTCTCAATACTATCAGGATCCATCGCGATCTGATAGTATCCTTTAATAAGATCGATGGTGGAAAATAAGGAGTTCCCATGCATGTTATAAATCATGTCAATTAGATTGGGCAACGGGAAGGAATCTCCTTTCGTCACACTGTTAAGCTTCCTGTAATCGATACACAATCTCAAAGAACCGTCTGGTTTGCGAACGGGAACTACAGGAGCTGAATAAGGTGATTTACTTGGTCGAATAATTCCACCTTCCAATAAGGTCAGTGCATTCTTTTTCAATTTCTTGAGCCAGAGGCCCTTGGAAACGTCGGACAGGGATTCTAACAGGTTTGTCTGTTTCCAATTCTATTGTATGAGTGATGTTTTGTGCCAAACCGACATCATTGTCACCCGTACTTAAAACATGTGGGTATTTTAATAAAAGAGTAACTAGTATGTTCTTTTGTTCAGTGGACAACGACAGAGTCTTAAATTCAAATTCATGCATTAACTTTTCTGCATTCCAGTAATTTTCGGATTCTATTGGAGTTAACTCTGGTGTTCCCTGATGGATGCTAATATTATTATCCCTAACATTAATTTCTGAAATACTTGCCTATTATGGTATTCTTTCCTAACATACTGTTCTTGATCTGAAGGGATTAAGAACAGCTATCAATACCTCATTTAACCCGATTTCTATTATGCCAGAGATAAATTGAAGTTTAGGATGACTTATACCTGTAAATTCAACCATTCGATTAGTTAGGTTATTTCTAAAAATTTTAGGTATGGTTACAGCAATCACTTTACAGATATGAGGAGGTATTATTGTGAATTCTGGGACAAGGCAGTTATAGAAAGGAATAGCAAAGCTAATGTCCTTCCCTACGCTAGTTAGGTTATCCTTATCCCTAAACAATAATTCTCGCCGGGTGAGATCAGGTAATAAATTATTATCTTTAAGTGCAACTGCCCCTAAAATTACGTTATGGGTCATTAATTCTAATGGGAACTATGAAAAACTTTATAGGTTTAGTGGTGAAGCCACTATCAAAAACTATACTAGTTTCTATATAAAACTTAATTGGAAATTTCCGATTATGCCCAAATCCACGTATAGCGGTAACTTCTGTAGATGGTTTGGGTTCTATGTTTTTTAATGTAGGCAAGACACCTTCAGTTAATAAGCTAACTCCCGCCCCAGTGTCTATCATGCAGTCTAAGTAACTTTTCCCTGCATCGAGTGAAACATAAACAATCAGCGGTTCAACGTCAGCTTGACAAAGATTTAAATTACAAACAATTTCAGGGTTGTCAGTTTCGTAAGTTGAGTAACCACGTCTACGTCCATTGTCTAAGTCATAGTCATTTTCCTCAGGAGCTTCCAGGTCATTTACCATCCCCACAGTGTGCCCCTTCACTGCGGAGTTGGGAAGTTTTCCGGATCCCCAGGACAATTCCCTTCTACATGGGACTCACCACACATGGTACAGTTATTAACGTACCTTGTCTTGGGTTTAGTCCCACTGGCTGTCCAAGGATCGTTGGTCAAAGTCCTAGAGGAGTTTTCAAAAGTGCGGCTATTATTTCGATTTCGTTGTGGCAAAGGAGTCATTTGTCTAGGGGGACTGTCTGTTCGATTCCGATTATCAGCGAGAATATCTTCATCAACCGAATTCCGATTCCCTCGACCTCGATTCCTTGAAGGACAATTCATCCCCAGGTGTTTACCAGTACAGTAAGGACATTTCATGGTTGGTCTATCATCTACTCTCATTTCTCTAGGTATATTCCTGCAATCGCTTCTTATGTGGCCTTTGATTTTACAATAGCTACAAATGCCATGTGCTTTGTAACATTCATCTATTATATGTCCCATACGTCCGCAATAAGTACAATTTTTATTTCTTTGTTGTTGTTGGGGACCTCTCTGTGGTTCACTATTGCTAAGACGCTTTAAGGGTGGTGTTTCTCTAGGGGGATTCTTATATACGACCCGTTTTGGTGGTGATCTTTTCAACACTTCACTCCAAGAAGTAGTTTGTGGTGTGATTTCGTCTATTTGAATTATCTCAACCTCCTGCCCTGGTGTTCTGAACTGAGACGAGGTTTGCATCTCTGATGTTTCTATATTTTCTATTGATCTTAACTCTCGATCATACGAGTCAGCTAATAATACTAGTTTATCCCAAGGGACTTTCGTCTGGGTGCACATTTCATTCTGTATTATAAATTCTCTCAGCTTGGATTGTACGGTAGCTGGTAAACTAAGTATGAAGGCTGTGCGAAGGGATTCGTGTTCTCTCATGTTCACTCCAGGAAAAGCCTGTCCAGCCAACTGTTCAAGTCTTAATGCGAACAGGTTAACATCTTCCCCAGTCTGACGTTTGGCAGAATGGTAAGCCCTCAGCTTATTCTCATTCCGTTTCTTTTCTTCTTGCTGGTACCAT